>DWFV01000917.1:0-12368 GCA_018246775.1 Parelbella machaon machaon
TTACCTTGTATGCAGAGTTAGAGTAATACAAATTACTTACATTTATATTTAGACGTACCATCATCCCTGTATTTCTCCGAAGGGGTAAGCAGAGAATGTACTATTCCTATTGTTCACCAGTTAAAGAGTGAGCCTATTGACAATATAATATATAGAGACCAAATTATAAAAACATGCAGACATACAAAGAAACACGGAAGCACAAACACGCAGACGCTCACATACTATATATTACCTCTACGTTAGTTAATTACAGAAATAATTTAAATATAGATCGGTAATAGGTGAATATAAACCTTTCAACTCCTACATAACAATTTTGGGAGACGATAGAGAGTCAGCGCTGAACGACACAACAATCTAGTATCAGCAAAAGCTAAGGCGTTTCCTTTTGGCTATAATTATAGATTTTTTTTATTACATGTATTATTGGCGTCCCTTCATTTTTACTCCGAAAGAACTATTTTTTATTCTTATTAAATTAAAGGGCACGAGTTTATAATTGTAATAGATTGAGATAGAGTCGTTGGTGTGGTTTTTAATGTAGTATTCATTTCATTGAAACATTCATTTCATTTATTACAAGAAAAATGAGTGAATGATTGCGTTGCCATTATCATTATAAAACTAAGTCTCCATTGAAGATAGGTAGAGTCGCGTTTACAGTTTAGTTACGCAATAAAACACAAAATATGTACACACGTATCGTAGAGCACAAATAATAAACTCTGCTACCAAATCGAGTGGCTTGAGTTATGTGAAAACTTGGCCGATACAGCGCGAGCAGTTTGATGTTTAAGGGTTAAAGCCGTACTAAAAGAGCCATGAACGTGCTTTAGGGTTAAGTTTAAGCGTGGATTATCTTGCTAAGAAGCTCTGAAGTACCTATCGATGTTTTATTAATGGCGTTTGACAAGCATAGATCTGTTTAAAAAAAAAAGTTATTTGTGAAGTGACTATTATGATTATTGTTATGAAATACTGTACAAATGATGAGACTCCACATAAATGCTTAAATCCTATCATGGTTATCATAGTCAGCCCTTTTTGTTGAACACAACTCTTTGCTTAGGATAAGGATTCTGAGGAGTTTCCACTTCTGTCAAGTATGGGTTCACTAAGTCTAATGTTTCTCCTGATAATTATAGATAATTAAATTTAATTGAATAGACACCAATAGCTGGATAGGTTAAGTCTAGAATACTCCGTTATTACTCTGACGCCTTAATTCTGAATGCTATAAAAAACATCGATAACTAGTAGATAGGCGACAAAAATATGGTTTCATGTTCGAAAACAAAATGGAGAGCTCCTCAAGATCTTCTTCCTAAAACAGATCTCTAAGAAGATCGTAATTTCTAAATAGATACGCCACAGGGCCTATACCATACACGACAAAAACTAGAATTACGTGACCACAAGCTAAATGCCTAGATATTTATATTTTTGGCGGTGATCTGAAAATTATAACAGTAGCGAGACTGTCAGTTTTTAATAAAAGTTAAAATGAACGATCTGTTTTGATTGCAAGGATACCGAAATTTAACTTTTTAAATTTAAACTTGACAGTCACGCTACTGTTATAATTTTTAGATCACCGCCAAAAATGTAAACAAAACACAAAAAAACGAATATGACGAAAGATAAACAAGTGGTAAAATATAAATAAGGACTTGCAGCGGAATAGCGTTTGTTATTTTATAATCACCGGTATCATGTTTAAGTTATAATCATTTTATAGCCCCTAATGTTAGTTACAAGTCTATTTTCAGATTGTGAATATTACTTTGGAATATCGAGGAAAAAAAAAAATTTTTGTTAGACACATCCAGTCACAGTACATCCGCGTTCCTGCTACATTTGCCGCCATAAATAATAAGTAAGCGAGCGAAGGCGCCGCGGATCCGTACAAAAAGTAACAAACAGATCTCTTAAATAAAGAAAACACGAACATATGTTAACATCTGCTAGTGTACCGTCGTACGCTGCATCCGATTGAGATAAATATCAGAGTTCATACACTGCTTTTTAGATTGATTATGTTCTATAGACGAATGACAAAACAGATCATTGTGAATGTTGATGGATGCAGGTACTGAGGGATACCAAGACCCACCTATCTAGACTAAATAGGTCAGATACTATCTGATACAGGAGTCACCAGTATCTGAAACCGGCGCGTATGTATATAAATGTGGAACAAGAACGTCAGATCTCCGAGGATAGAGATATTTGGTTATTTGCCTACCCCGTAAGGTACCTGGCGTGGTGATATAATAACAATACATAAGTATATCTAAATATGGCATCTGTCTAATTCATTTACCATTAGACATTTAGTGGTACCACGTCGTTGTTTCTGAACGAGAAATAAAATTAACGTTTTTCCTAGAGTACGTAAATACATCGAGTATATCTGAGAGGCACGTTGAGAGGGGCGTACGCGAGAAATACAAACAACCCGTCCGTTTCGGATCGTTTCCGGTAAATAAAGCCTCGCATGCTTCGAGCGCGCCCTTTGGACGTTTGTCATCTTAGAATCGCATTGTTTGAACACTTTGACTGCTGTTGTGAAGAATGTCGCTGAAAAAAACTAGAGAGCTCTGTTAGGGAAGTTTGCACAAGAAATATGAGTGAAAAGAAATAGAGATACTGGGTCCATTGCGACATGTATATTGACTTAGTTTTGATTGATAATGAAATATATGTTAATATACATTGTACATAGAACCCTTTCAGAACTTCCATAACAGAAAAATTTGTAGAACTAGAATTTTATTGCATAAAACATTAAATACATTACTCATATATAACATAAAATTCAGATAAATTCTACTTTTCAAAATAACGTAACGACACGCGCGTAATCCTCGAAGGGGTAGCCAGAGTGTAGTACACTCTAACGTTTCACTAACTATGTTGCTACTTTACGGGGTCGTAATGAATTTACACATATCATAATTTACAAAGTAACAATTTAAATAAGAATTAGATTGTTAAATAATATATCTCCTTACACTATATTTTGTACAACTATTATAACAGATCACTTTTTGCTATACAATCTCATTACATCGATACATTTTTTGCGCAATGAAAATATTGAAGCAATACTAACGTTACTATGGAATAATTAGCTCCAACTTCTATTAACTGGTAAAACGTGGGAGTACACTCCTTTGCCTACCTCTGCGAGGATTACAGATGTGATGTTACGTTTCTTTTACAAACATTTGAAGTACCATATAAACATACCAACGTTGAAATCTGGTAGTTGGATCTTAATCCATATAGCGAGTCCCATATCACTGTTGCACTTTAGGGAGGTCCAGAACGTTTTCAACTTGCGTAGCTTATCCAGAGATAAATCGAGCCGTTGCTTAGGGACACGAGAGCTTTAACTGAAGCATTTTCCATCTCTCAGCCTTTTTCGAGGTTTAAGAGGCGGTTGGAATAACTTTGAAAGGGGAATTCGTTACTAACTGAGAATGGTTTCTAGTAAAATGTAGAGCCAATTGTCTGGTGAAATAAGACGTAATACACACTAATATTCAACCCGACTGCTATTGGAAGGTCAAGAGAAGGAATACGCATACATCCCAAACTAATCGAGTTAGTCCAGAAAGTCAAATCTAAGTTGATACAAATGGTAATGCTTTAACTGTAATATACTATTACTAGAAGATTACGAGAACGCAGACAGAGATCGACGCAGTGATAGCCTAGTTGAGAATTGAGCCTCTCACTCCAGGGGTCGTAGGTTTGCTGGTCTTAGGTTACAATGGCGTGCACCTCTTTACATAAAGTGTGTTTTAAGTTTAAATATTAATTGTTAACTAACGGTGAAGGAAAATATCGTGAAAAAACCTGCACACCTTAGATTTATAAAAAAGAAATCTAAGGTGTGTGAAGTCCGCCAACCAGCACTTGGCTAGCGTGGCAGACTATGGTCTTAACCCTCTCATAATGAGAAGGGACACATATTCCAGCAGTGGAATGATAAAAAAGTCTGTTATTTTTTATTCTATTTTTTTAGACAGATATCAAGGACTAAACTGAAAGGCAGGAACCAATAACTGACAAGTGTTGCCATAAATACAAACAATATAATTAGTGAAATATGCCATATTATTTTAGAAATAGATCAAAATTTCTTAGTTATTAAATATTTTGTTATTTTTCATTCTCACAGGCAACTTTTAAATACTAAGAATGACTAGTGTTTGTGTATGTACGACTAAGTATTACATTTTTATAATTATATTAACATGCAACTTTGAATAATGTTATGTAAACAGAAGCCTTGTTTGAAGAGCCTTAAAGCCTTGAGCGCATTAACATGTCCTCTACGTAAGTATCTTTGGCAGACGTATCTGCGCTGAAGTGGGATCGAGAAAATAAAATTTTATTCCTAATTTATTTTTCTAATTGGGTATATATATTTTAGAATATAAAAAATTAAGTATAGATTTAAGCCCACTCATTTATTTTTTTCGTGTTTACGCATTAACGAGAGCATAAAAATCTGTATAAGGTCGAATAATGTTCTGAATAAGAGCAATATCTACAAATTAATGAAAAAAAAATTCTCATGCTGCTTCACCATGCAGAAGATTCCCGATTTAACCCTGGGCCGGACAAAATATATAAGAAAAAAGATACATTTGTTCCCGAACTTATATCCATAAACATATTCACATATTATTTATAACTCATGGCATCGCACACTTTCCACGTTTAGTATTCATCGGGTACTAAGAAGCAATAAGATTTGCGTGCAATAATTATAACCATGTTTATTAAACAAACAGAAATTCATAAGCATAAATACAAACACTGCGATTCGTGGATAGAACATACCTTTAGATTCCTGCGTCGTCAATTCCCCGCTTTGATTTACAATTCTGGTCTCTATACTCCATACGGTAAGACAAAATTTAGCGTAAATCACATTAAGATTCATATGTTTATTCATGCCACAAATCATTAGACGATAAACGATGGTTTTATACGTTCTATTTGGGATTTGTTTCCTCCAATAAACGTTTCGTCTCTCGTTAAGTGCATCCATATAACTTGTATACGTTACACTTTACACCCTTTCGAGTTTGGTGCGTTCCAAAAATGGAACAATGCAGTTTTAGGATTGAGTTGTGAGTCGGCCATCGTTGCTTGTGTTACTCGATTGGGAGAGTTCATCGTCCCTTTGAGTTCAGTTAATGTGTGTGCAAAAGGTTTACAGTCAATGAGCGTTAAACTGATTTCGAAATTTAAAGTTTGTAATTGCTTAACTTTCCCGCCATTAAACTTTGTTCAATGTTTCAATTGTCGCCGCATTTAGTTTTATTTATTTACGCGATTATACGTTAAACCAGTTTTGCGGTTCAGAATCGTTAAACTCTTTGAATCCGAAATAAACATTTAGTTTAGTTTTCTTTGTTGTTCAGAAAAAAAGAACTAAAAAGCGAAATTCGATCTCTTTTTATTCTGTTCTAATAAAGATTTCAGTAACCGTGGTGTTATGTCATATACGTCCTACAATTATAATGCCTAATATTTTCACGGTATTACCATCAGAAATATGTACATATATCATAGTTCTCAACGCGTTTCAAAATACATCATCTATTATTGAGCAGAGTTTTTCCACACAGTTCCATTACCATACCAAAAACGTCGTGTCCATAATAAACTCAGCGGTTTACGGCTTCCTCTCACCTACTAACATATTAAAATTTCCAGCGCGTAAGGTTAATAGAAGCGACAAAATACATCGACAGCGGTCCCTTCCGGACCCCAACAAATTTAGGCCAAAGAAAATATTGGACAAGCAACATATTAACTCATGGGGCAAATTGAAACGATGGCAAGAATGTCCCAAGTAAAGGATGTGATACTGGTAGTAAAAAAATGTGTTGATGGGATAAATGTATTAAAGGAAAATTTTGAAAGTTTTGATTAAAAATTTAATAATTGTAATATGGTCTCTTCACATACTTTTGAAACTGAAACTTTCGTTAAATATGAAAAGAATGAGAATTGGGCCCATATTCTATTTATTTCTTAAGCCTGTATCGTAGTGTATTGGTGTAAATATGCTTATCTGTTAATACATAGATTATCAGACATATGACCGGGTAAACTTTATAATTACAAGCTTTATGAAACTTGAGATTTATTTTACAAATGGAAACGGATTTTGAAGTCTTAAGTAATGCCAAGTAATTATTACATTTATTGAGGACAGCCTTTTTTCTGGACTAAGAACGCTGGTATTGATAATTTATAAGGTCTGGCTAGAAACAAATAAGTGTTTACAACTATTGAAAAAGTGAGGCATAAAATCATTTATATATAAGAATACTTTGTGTAATTATTTCGACGACTAATTGGCTATTTACTTTCTATTTTTTCGTATGTTTTATCGTTATATTATTCTTCATTGTTCTCTTTGTCATCAATTATTATCATTTCATCCACTTCATGATCTACATCAATTTCTTTAAATATTCTGTTGGAATGTTTAACAGAGATGTTAAATAAATGTGATTCGGGTCAAAATGTTCGAACACACTCTATTTTAGTTTCCTTCATTGGTCGTCCACCTAACCGCATTAAAAAAGAGCAATTCCGGTTCAACTAGGTAACGGCGTCGTTACACCACGTAAAGCTATTACCCGAAGACAAATTGGGGAATTCAGTGTAAAACTTATAAATAGTCGTATTTCGAACAAATTCAACTTTCGAAATTGGAGGGAACTAAAATAACATGTCAGATGGGTACAGTATGAGACCTAACGTATTTTTAACTTTAAGCGTCCTCCCCTTGTTTGTTTTAATTTAGTTATATCGGATGTTTTGCATTCATTTAGATTTACGAGTAATATATTAGTTACAGTAATATTTTGTTGTAACTGTACACTATCAGGGTCGCTTAGTAATAAATTAGATAGATTAGAATGGTCCTTATACAAAATTAACTGACAAGAACGAAGTAAAAGGACAGAATGGGATCATTATATTTAGTTCGAAAATCTGGTTCCAAAGTTTTTACTGAAGCTATATTTTTGAGCTATAAATTAAAGCTAATAAACCAGTGAAATTGCAGACACAAAATTTTCACGCTCCTAAAACAACAACCGTCTTGAGCCACAACCTAAATGTCAGACGCAAATTTATTGCGAACTGATTCATGTACTAGACTGTTTTTGAATTTCCTCTCAATTTTTGGTTAATTTTTTTAGACGAATGTAATCCAATATACATTTGAAATTTATTTAAAGAACTATCACCGTAAAGCTCAACTATGGACATCATTTTGCTGATTTGTAATTATTGCTGCGTTATTTATTTATTTGATTGCTGATTTGTACTATATTGTAATACACAAATACTATTAGGTAGTCATAAATGTGTCATTATATTATATTATTATTTTTCTTTACCTTATAACAATCAGAAATTCAATTTGTTCATCGAAAAACAGATACTAACTGGCCATGATCCAAATACAAAGCTCGACTCGATTCTACTCATAACCGCCCTTGCTATTAAGAAATTTTATCTTTCGAATGGCGTCCGAAAACGACAGTTAATTTCACGTGACATAAATAAAAAGGGAACGCGAGGGCTTTCCCTCGGAGGGAAAAAATAACAAACATATCTCTCAAAGTAAGAAAACAAACAACGTATGTTAACATCTGTCGCGGCACGAGTCTGTCGGTACAGGCGGCGATAGACCTGTTAAAGTTGCTTTGATTTTGTTTGAACTTGAAAATTAATTAAGATAGCAATAATTATTACTCTTATATACGTTTTATATAATACTACATAATAAGTAGGCAATATACAAACGACACAATGTTAAGGGGCTCAGAATAATCCCTTGACATATGCAGCCAACGTCAAATAGAATTCATGTATTCGATCAGTCAGAGAAGCGTCACTAATCTTCCGGATAACTGAAACACCTAATTCCTTTGAGTGTATGAGTACCGCACATAACAAATCAAAACACATCAGTGCTAACCAATTAAAGGCGGAAACAGTTGCAAGTATAAAATGGTAAATCAAGATTTGTTTTTATTATCAAAATGGCCTTGAGAGATGTTTTCTAAATGCATTGTGTACGCGTCTGTCCCTCCCGCCGAAATTCTATCCGTCAGTGTTGATTGCAGTTAATTATAAATTCGTCTCCCTTGTATTGTGTACTCTATTTTCATCTCCTCATCCATGTCTTCAAATATCGCACTACCATCTTTATTTATAAGTAAATAAGGTTTAAAATATTATAGCAGATTATGATGCGATCGTTCTTTTATCTGTACCGATCCTAAATCAAACCGAAATCAGTGCTCAGAGCTCTTTGAGAGCATTACTTCCGCCAATAAAATACTTCGCCCTGTCCGGTTGGTGTCGTTGAACCAAAAAGATCCTCTCTTTGAAATTGTACGAAATTTGAATTTATTAATCGTTCGATTAGTTCGGTGACTGCTCACTGGAACGAGGGGAGCTTCACAATTGGCTGTAAAAGTTTATGTCACGTAAAATACTTTTTTTATTATGATACTATCTTTTATTCTCAGGTCTGCTTTTTACTGATTCAATTTGGGGAATTTTACATGTAATTTTGTTAATTTCGGTCGCAATTTAGGTTTTAATTAGATTACTTAATGAACGAAATTTTTTAATGTTCCCCACAAGTTGTGGTTGGTGTAAAATTTCAAGTAACTTATGTACTTAGAAGCTGGTTAGGATGTTTTTATTTTAAATGCATGTCGTTATCTCAGTCTGTGTAGAAGTGCGTCCAACAAACGGCACCGCGAACGACGTACTCTTGAGAGACATTCATAAATTTTTCCTCTTGACATTTGACGTTTGGATAAGATTTCATTTTAATGAAGTCACGTCATCTTCAACTGCAAATTGTGAAAGGTGAAAAATGGTACAGACAAGAAGAATATTTTGTTTCTATATCCTATTTATTTTAATTTTAAATGAAGAACCAAACGAAATATGGCTACATTTGTAATTTATTTGCTTTGATATAATATAAAAATTGTATAATTATAAATAACAGACACAGTAAACGGGGACTTTAATACTTAATAAATAAAAAAAATTGTCATCATTTTTATAATATCAGATACTTTTAAATTAAAACGACATCAAGCTTCGTAAAATATATTATATTAGAATGTACTGATAATTACTAGGATAAGATTGAATAGGAAATTAAATGGTGTTAATAGGAGTATAGCAACTAGTTTTGACGGCGGCGTATCCTTCGGGACCTCGCGGCTATCAGGGGATACTCGTCAAGAAGGACTTTGATAGGTCCGAAACTTGTCCACAAGTGGTACACAAGTGGGTCTGGAGTATAATAATAATGATATATTTTAATTTTATTAAATTATTGTAAGGTTGCAACATAAAAAGCAATTACTAACATTACGTGTTTATATTTTGAGAAATACACAGTTGACACTAAATGTCGAGACTTATTTCATTCAGTAGATCGCGACGTGAATTGAAGAGATCTAAAATACGATTATAACACAAATAAGAGCATAATGTAATACAAACTAACAACCTAAGTCAATATTAAGAAGACCGAAGCTTAGTTTTCTGAATAAACATTTACCTTTCATTTTAAGAGGATCTCCGACCAAAGGTAAGATCCCACAGATTTTATGCAAAACCCTAATTCATGTATTGGTGTATATTGTGCCTTTATAGGTATAATACGTTGATCTTACGCACTTAAATGTAATTGAAATTTAAATGTTGTTCGCAAAATTCCAGACATAGGTATTTGTTGAGTACATCTTAAGGAAAATAAACATCTCAACAGCTTACATCCTTAGCCGTCAAGATAGGATTTATTAGGTTGACCCTTAGACGCGCGGCAGGCTGAGGTAATATTTTTATGGTCCTTACATTGGGTGACAGGTTAAGAACTTGATTTCGATTGTCGACATCAGACAACCCTACCGTAATCTTGTCTTGCTTCACTTTACACAGTATCGGCTACTTACCCTGTTATCGAGGAACACGTCATTCGCTATTTTCGTTCTAACATTTGTTTGGAGACACGTGTCCAATACCGTAATATATACAATTTTGGTATAACGTATAACATTATTGCTGTTATCATAATACTACGCGGAATGCCTTGAAATATAGACTAATAGTTATGAATTGACTAGCAACGCCCAAATATTATATTTTGTTCAAAAAATATTATTTTAAGTCATCATCACTATCCAGTCCAGCGCTGTCGTATAGATTCATAATTCTAAAGTCTACTCGTGCGCAACGACCAAGGTGGGATCGAAAAGATCAAAGGCCTTATCGCCTTTTACAATATTTGCAATTGTTCCCTTCTTAATTACGGGTATTTGGGGCGGGCTCATGAATAATTTACAAATGAAAATGTACAGCAGTTTGGCGACCGATTCTAATATATAACGGGAATTATATCCGTGCTTCACAGTTAGCAATTGTCGACGTAACGTGAACTTATGTAGATAAAATTGGCCAACTATTTCAGATAAACGTCCAGAGATAGGGACGAAATAAAGAAACGTACAAGACTTTCATTAAAAGGAACTAATATTTATCTATTTAGATCCACGAATTCTTGACGTTACAAACGAAGCTGATATAACTATGAATTTTTTCCGATAAAATTCAACTCAAAATAGCAAATAAGAAATGAATATTTAATAAGTATTAGATTTTCGTTATTACGTCGAACATTTTTTTCATTACGAACAGCGTCTTAGTTATGAAACTCGCGATTACTCGCCCACCGAAATTATTTTCGGCTCGCTACGTCGATGTAAAAGGCGACGATTTATTCTGAAAATAATAGAGAGGCTAATACAAATTCGAATTGAGCCATTGTGAAGTCGAATGATTAAACGATTCCTCACTTTTTGTTTAATGCCACGGATTAAAACAGTCGAAAAGAGCTTAGAGTTGAGTCTTGGGTCTGGTCAGTGAACGCGAAGTAATTTGCAATGGGAAACTGATATTTGCGACTTGTGTTTTTATTACAACTTTACTATTACAGTTGTGTTAAATATATTATAATATGTTTAAGGTATTTTATTTTTTAAAATGTGTATTATTAGAGACTATATTATATAGATAATATCTATTCAATTTCGCATTAAAAATTTAAAAGATATTTTCACTCTTGACTCAGATTTCGTTTAAGATACGAGAAATAATCTGTTATTAACCTACTTTAAGAAACAGTGCTATGTTTGTATTGTATGGACAGTCTTGTTAATACAGTTGTAAGTAATCTTGATGACTGAGGCAAAGGTCAAAAAATATTAAATTTTTTAGGTATAAAAAAAAATAGGCAATTGTATGGTATCACTTGTTTATCAGTGCAGTGATATAAAACCCTGACTGCCGAGCCAGAGGTTTGACCTGTACCGAAGAAAAATATTTTTGTGTGATGGTCTTGAGTGTTTTTGTTGTGAGCGGATGTAAAAATACCTATGAAAGTGTGTATTTAACAATCTATATTGTATCTAACAAACTCATAATCTGTGGCTTTTCTATCTTTTATTCTTATTTACATCTTTTTAAAAAGACAGATGACTTTTATTTTAAGATATTGTTAATTTTTTTAGCATAAAGTTTTGGAAACATCACTTCAACGTGATATACCTACATATATCAGGATGAATTGATGGCTCATTTTTGAGTACTGTTTAAATTATGAACGTTAGAAATTTAATTTTAATTTTACACGTAATTACATAATTATAGAACCCGATTCAGTATTTAATTAATTTTACATTTTATATTTAAACACTTTGTACATCATTTGGATAAATTAGCGTTTTAGTACGGAAGCTGTGTCAATATATTACTAAATGCTTATTTGGATGTCTTTTACTGTAAATGTAAGATCACGCTTGAAATCCCCGAAGAGGTGGACAGAGGAGTGTAATCCACTCCCATGTTTCACTAGTTGTGTTAACGTTTCATAATGGAATACATAGTGAGTCTATAGCCATGTGCCGGGCACAAACCCACACTCCGAGCTACTACCAGAAATTTCAAGATAGAAAAATCCAATAGTATCCGACCTGGGAATCAAACCCAGGACCAATCGATTGGTAGTCGCGCTTGCAATCACTCGACCAACGAGGCACTGAGCTGTAACTTAACAAGTAATGGCAATGAACTATAAAAATCCTACAAATTAATTTCAACACAACAGCGAACACAATAAGCAGCTATGTACGTGTACATACATATATCCTAAATATATAATTCTACGCCAATTTTCCAATAATTACCACATTGAACCTATTGTGCCATTAAACAATTTGCCTATAAAT
>DWFV01000918.1:0-12367 GCA_018246775.1 Parelbella machaon machaon
GACATAAGTAAAAGTTGTTTTATTTGTTTTTGATGCCCAGAAAACGCTTGAGAAAGACTGAAAGAGGACAGCGTGATCCACGCTGTCCTCTTTCATCTCAATATGAAAATGCTTACATCACAATCGTACCCAGTCTACCCTACATAAGAAATTGTAAAAACCATTGACATGGACTAAACAGTTGGCAAATTAGGCAAAAACGAAACTTTAATTATATTTTCACATTTCTGTGATTTAATATATATTTTTAATTGTTCTGCACTGACTTTTAGGACTTAAGTCACACGTTTCGCTTTTTAATTATTTTCTCTTAATATACATAAGTATTGTTAAAATAAGAAATGGAGATGCAAAATCCAAATATTATTTTGTTACGTTAAAATAACGTTAAGTCATGTAATATTACAAAGTTGTAATAAAATAAAATCTTTGATTAATTATTTTAGAATATCCATATTTAGAGATAAATTATCATGACAAAAGAAATACTAATAAGGAATAGTTCTTAATTTGTATACTTCTTACCGTTGCTCTAGGTTTTGCATCCACCCTACAATCGAAGTACCAATCCTCGCCCCTCACCACTTCAACGTCTTCTAGCACGTTCTCGACGAAGCGGGGAGCCCACTGCACGGTGACGACAACACTCGCATATGCAGACGCAACAACGTTTGTGGCTACGCATGCATACGTTGACGCATTTTGACGCGATGCGTTGGAGAATGTCAGTGTACCGTTTGATATTAGTGCTGCGTCCTGTAATTGTATTTTATAATTTTATGACGGAAAAAATTGTCATTAATAGTTATTAAGTTTCAATAGTTAACCAAAGTTATCGACATAGCCCTAAGGATTAGCAAGCTGAAGTGGCAGTGGGCAGGTCTGTCGCAGAACTGATAGCCGCTGGAGCAGACGTGTTCTGGAGTGGAGACCGCGATTTGGCAAACGCAGCGTAGGACGCCCTCGGCTGGCAGTGGTTGGATGCGAAGAGCTGAAGATCGAGCTCAGTGGCATGCCATTGGAGAGACCTATGTCCAGCAGTGGACGGGAGTAGGCTGATAATGATGATGATGATGATATATACATATGGAGATGGTATTATACACCCTTACATAAAACAAAGACTAGTGTTCATAACTAAAATATTTGTCCTAAATGGGAATTATACCCACGACCCCCGGCTGAGCAGTCAAGTTGTTAGTTAGTTAGTTGACTGGACCGAATGGCTAGCAAATAATAATAAATAGAGATATCTGTCATAGTTAATGTAGTTCTGAGACACTTATATTTCGATCTCAGATATGTCATTATTATCATTATCAGCTTATCAAAGCTTTCAGGCTGTCTAAGAGGGTTTTTTGCTAAGAATCTCCACGGTGAGCTTGCGGGTTGGAGATCGTAAAGCACGGCTTCTTGCACCACCTTAGCAGTCTGCGGCCAGGGCATTTAGGTATGCCTAGGCACGCCGTGTCTTACCACGCCCTGCGAGCGTCTGTTCAGTCGCCTCTACGACATCCTGGTATCACGGCGTGAGGTCGGTGGATGTATTCTTTCTCCGACCTGAGATGGGTATACTTATATGTAACTCAGATGTGCTTAAATCCTAAGTAAGACCAGATAAGTGTAACTCCTACAAACAAAGTTATAACGCTTTCTTTCTTAGCGTATGTTGCCAATTGTGCTAGATACATATGTATGTACACATACATATATATCGGGTGCTTTCACTTACGGACCCTTGACAAAGGATTTTACTACCCTTTTTCCTATAATCACAAATCTTTTTGCTAATCAATGGAACCCAAACTCGTGTAATTCGGTTTTTATCCCAAAAATTGTGTTTGCAGTCTAGTGAAGTCTGTGATAGTATGAAAATTTTGCCTATATGTTAGTGTCAAAAGTACAACTTATACGTAATAATAGGTACATAATAATAGGAACATAATAATAGGAACAGAATAAGGAGCACATAATAATAGATATAGTGCTGAAACGATTAAATTAGAGATCACACAACGAAAGTTTTTTTAAATGTCAGTTTCCCAGAATATGAGTAGCTTGATTCCATTCGAATAAACGTCATAGTTTCAGAATTCCACACAACCAAACATTAACGGACGATCTGAAATCAATATATAATTCTCACGTTCAATGAGATTCATGTTGAATGAATTCAGTATCCGGCCTTGTCATTTGCACGTTGGATAATAAACTGTGCGACCTTTTTGAGGTCGTGCAAGTCACGGCGCGCGGTGGCTTACGGTGGAGAATAAGCTTTTGTGCGGGACGTAAAAATGAAAAACTCTTAATACTCATAACGTTTATCTCCCTTATAAAATATAGTGTTTCGACTAAATTAACAAAAGCAAGCATGCACACTCATCGACAATATACGTGTGTGTGCGTACGTGCATTTGTGCATGCGTGCGAGCGTGCGTGCGTGCGTGCATGCGTGCGTGCGTGCGTGGGTGCGTGCGTGCTTGCGTGCGTGCGTGCGTATGTGCATGTGCGCGTGCGTGTGTATGCGTATGTGTGTGTGTGTGTGTGCAAGTGTGCGTATAACTAAAATATTATATACTGGTGAAACAGATTGAATATATTACACCCTCAAAATTAAAATTGATCATGTAGTTCTTTCAAGAGCGTAGATATCAGCTGAGAGAATATATTTAAAAACATTCAATTACATAAAAAGAAATATCTTGACTGATATACTGACAGACTAATAAAACATTTCAAAGGCTAAACTAGCAAAGCTGGCATCATGGTATTTGGGAAGTGCGCTCCTTTTATGCTATAAGCACCCACTTGGAGCGAATTTTCGGAAATTCCGCCTTTACAGGGGTAAAACGCAGGGTAAAAGTCTGTATGAAGTCAGGGTTTTTTCGAAATCAAAGAGGTAACATTTTGTATTTAAGCAATTACAACATTATTTGTTGTACTATTAGCGTCGTGAAAACATTCCTCTTAAGCGTCCACAATTGTAGATATATGAGTTTATGATTGAAAAGAAAAGATTGGTGTGACACAATTTTTAAACGAACTTAAATAATAGAAGTTACATTTTATAAACTTAATGAAAATTGTGTACCTCGCGAGTAGAACCGGGGGTGCAACTAACAGAATTATCGTAGTTGTTAGTCGTACCTAATGAATTAAATCTGAGGGTGACCACAAGAGAACATTTAATTTTATTTTCTAACTAGAGGATTTGTTGCTTGGTCAAGTAAAAAAAACCATTATATAACATAACATCACGCCTGTACTTCCTCGGATGGGTAGGCAGGTCAGCGTAGTACTCCCACTTTTCACCAATCGTTTTTCACGTTCCATGTAACGGTGGTGAGCCTATTCACATAAATGCAATTGTGTATAAGTTTATTAAACCATGATATGTTATAATGTTATTTGTATTAAACTTAAATGAAGGCTGCAATAAACGGACTTAATACTATATTAAGACTACGACAAATTAAAAAACTAAACGTGACTGGTGAACCGTGGGGTTATATTACACTCGGGTTATAGTTACGTTTTTGTTACAAATTAAAAAAAAAATGTACATACTCGTATATGGTACTATATATGGTAGGTACTATATATGTATATGAGGCTTCGGGAACAATGGCTACCGTAATTAATTTAAACTCAAGTAATTACACTCTGGATATCAAGCTTAATATAAGTTTTGATCACTAACGACCTGATAGTCTATACATTGCCGCCATGTCTCGTACTGCGCTTACAATAGCCGGCCTTATTGACAGTGGGAATAGAGACGTGTTTTCTTTATGATGTATACGAATAAATGGTACTTGTGACCTAACAGTCAATTTAAATGTCAATTTTTCAATTCAAATGTCAAAGATTGTCTCATGTAAAAGATTTTAATTTTGTAAAACTGTACAAATCCTTACTCTGTAATTCTGTATGGCCACATACTGTATCTGATATTGACAGTATGAAAGTAAGAAACGATTATTTTTTTATTCAATTTAATTTATTTGTCATACATATCACTTTAAGATTATACTCATATTAAAACATGAGTGTTACGAATACGTTTTAGGCTTTATTCTCCAATTCTCTACGTAATCTTTAACTGTCAAACCTCACATTCTTTCGTGTTCGTAATATTTTTAAATGGAATTAATATGAACATTTATTTTCTCGTATTAATGTTATATATATCAGCAGTGATAACCTAGTGGTTTAAAATTCAGCCTCTCACTCCGGGGGTCCTCGGTTCAAATCCATAGCGCGCACTTCTTTACACAAAAGTAAGTTTTAGGAATAAATGTCGCTTGCTATAACGAAGGAAATCTGCACACCTCAGAGTTTACAAATACGAGTATATGTATGTGCATATACATATATATATGACATGTGAAGTCTGCCAACTCGCACTGGGACGTCGTGGCTAGTTATGGCTTTAACCTTCTCATTATGAGAGGAGACCCGTGTTTCAACAGGGGAACGAAAAATGGTCAGGAGAAATAAAATTGTAGTTATTAATTAACGTATTGTGATTAGTATCAGAACTGTTTGAACCGACACGCACTTAGCCAGCGTGGCACACTATGGCCTTAACCCGCTCAATACGAGAGTACACATACTGATGTATTTTGTTTCGAGTTGTGTTTATCTATGTAATTGGATTATATGTATATTGCACAAGAAGAAAAACAAGACGACACTGCAAATTTTACATAATTCTCGCTGGCAAGTTTTAACAATAGCTAATTTAATTAAAGCATTATCAAGTTAGGTTCTTAAGAGACTGGTAGCGACTTATCCCACTGCGAGTAAACTTACTTTTATAACTTTAATGCTTCTTAAGTGAATTTAAGCTAAATAGAGTTTAGACGGTGCTTAATACACTAGTCGTACTTAAGATTGAAGGAAATTCAAGAAACAGATAAAATCATTTTTTCTTATTGTTCGCTGACCGCTACAACCCACGTGGACTTGCATCTAACCTTATACAGAACTTCAATTTTACATCGTCATTAATATTTCTTGACACATGAAACTTAACAACCGGCATTTAGCCAGCGTGGCAGGCTATGGCCATAAACCTTTTTATTCTGATAAACCTGTGTCCGTTAATGAACCGATGATTAGGATTTATGATGATGATGAAGATATTAATGAATATTCTTCTGATTACTTTCTTTATTGATAATAATTATATTATTATTACGTATGTCGTATAATGAGACGTAATATTATTGATATTATCAATCAAAGACAGTAATGTCACACCAAATTCGCAATAATTGGCATAATCAATGTTGCTGAATATCGAATTCCAAGAGTTCAGATATGAGACAATCTGGGAATTGAGACCAACTAGAATTTGTGGGTAATATTATCTCAGTAACAGAATAATCATTCAATTATGACATATATTCATGTCCTCATATAGAAAAATAAATATTATAATCCTTTGAGGTCTAACGCTGGGCATAAATTTATCCGCATCTAAGCAAGACAACGAACTTATTTTACAATGGTCCTCCGGAAAGAATTAATGATGGAGTCAGTACCTGACACAAGATGTTTCATACTTAACAGTACCGTTCAACGAGAATTGATAGCATCGATAATAACTTGAAGATATCGGACGGCCATCAGCAGAAAATGAATGCAATTTATTCCCATCTTGCATCTCCCTAAAGATATTTTCTCGTTCGTAAATCGATGAGTTCGTTACGAGACCGCCAGCGCGAGAGCTACTTTTGAATCGACTTACCGCACTATACTCAACTTCCAACTGTTAAAATTATTACACTTCTAGAAAAAAAAAGAGAACGAAAGAATTGTTTATTTGGTCAACATGTTTCAACAATAACTATGTATGTATATTAATATAATAAATCTGAAAGTATTTTGTTTGATTGTACGCGCTAACCTCTGAAACTACCACTCTAAAAGTTTCTCTTTGTATTTCGTATTTCATGAGAAATTTTATCGACTACCTAGAATGTTGCTACATATGATAGATAGCATTAAATATTGATGTTTATGAAGTAAGTCGGAAGAGAAAGCGTTACCGAAACGTCTTATACGCGTGCACTAGAGTAATGGTTAGTGATAGGTAAGTACAATGAACTACAAAAGAATTGGTTCTTCGTCGATTTGGAAAAAGTGAGATTTAGAAAAAAGTCACAATAAGTCACAACAAGCCATAAAGTATAAACTTATTAAAATTTTAAACATAACTTAGGAACATTATTTAAGACATGGCATATTCATTCTTACGAACGAAAGTTTTTCATTTCATTTCATTTTTAAGACATTTTTATGAATATAAGCTTTGTTTTTCAACAACATTTAACATTACAGATAACAACATATTAACATTACAGATGAGCTGTGGTAGTCTGCCTCTGTTATCTCCATACCTCTTCAGAAAATACAAGCGTAAAAAAAATAACAATATACGAAAAAATACCTACTGCAATATAATACTTCTCAGTTCAATCAAGTATTTTCTCAATAAAAGGGCAGCACAAAAATGGTTCTATCTATCACATCATGGAATCTATCACATCGGATTTGTAAAGAGTGTTTCTAACAGTGTCGGTGAAAAAATACTCAAATATGTATTTTATCAGTTTAATGCTTGGTTATGATTAGTATCAGAACTGTTTGCGGCCGACACGCATTTAGTCAGCGTGACAGACTATGGCCTTAACCCGCTCGATACGAGAGTACACCCATATTCCAACAGTGGAATAATAAATGGGTCAATTAAAAAAAAAGTTCCAGTCACTAATCGCTATCCAAAACTTCAAAATGCCTGTAGTTTACTACAGTACATTGACTCAGTGCAGAATCTCAAAAATTGGAGCTTAGAAATGGAGTTCAATAAAACATAAATTAACTAATGTAATAAAAACGTCTTATTTAAATATGGTAACTTGACTTCTATATACAAATGAAATCATTACATTCATTCTCACACGTAGCTTATATTACTAAATGTTTTGTTTAAAAAAAATACCTGAAAAACCTTCCTTTTATCCATTGTTCGGAGAATCTCCCAACAATGAATCATTAATCACTTTTTCCTTTTATACCCGTTCATGATCGGTCAGCGATGCAATATATCCACGGTGAGGTGTTTCATCAGTTATTAATTGTTATTTGTCATAACGTTATATAGCTATATCTAATTATATTTATTTGCTTAGAATTTTTATGCCAGTTTATTATTTATCAAATTTATTTTAACGCTAATTAATTTCAACGGAAAGAAACGAAACAAACATTAATTTTAATCATCAAATATTAAATTTTCCGAATAGCTATGAAACAAATTAAATAATCTTGTTCATTCAAGCTTATTATTTTCAGACAAGAAAAAAAAAAGAAACGATTATTAACATCGATACTTCTTAATAGTTTATTGGATTTTTTTTTCACGAATCAAATTAAAAACATATTTCGTTGAGATAGAGAGGTCGCTGGTAATGTTTCAGCTGTAACACACATCGCCGTGTGTGTCTAATTTGCAAGGTGCAAGCACTCAGTGCAGCCTTTTAGTGCATCTTCCTTCCGCCTCCATCCCCGTACCACGGACATCCGGCGACCCACTCCAACTTAATGACGGCCACCGCACTTGACAACATAAAGCACCTTTAGTGCCTACAGTGTGCGACTCCACCCGGAAATGAATGAAAAACGATGCTATAACGCAGCTTCGAAACAATAAATGGTAAATTTGATTGACGTTTCAATCAAGTCAGTTCAAACAGATTTCGGCTTTCAGCGAAACTGAAAAACGTTTCAGTGCGACAGCGAGAATCAACGACGAGTCGCTTGTTCGCAGACGTAACGTAATATTTTTCATATGTTTTGAAAGGCAGCGTTCGTGCAACACAACCCTTATTTTTACACAAAATTTTTATTTACGTCATCTTTGTAGACATAGATACTTGACGACATTTGTAGACATAGAGACGAGTTATATTGATTACTCCTATTAGAACATCATGCCTGGCCCGGTATTCAGTAGGCAGATGGCACCACGTACTCACTATAAATTATTATAGTTATACCTATAGAAATTAAATAATTTTAGGATTAAAATAGTTCGAAAGTAAACTATTTGCTATACCATTATCTGATGGTAATAACTTTATAAATGTCGTATATTGACGAATATTTGGAATATTTTTATATGACAGACATTAAAGAACTCCCAAGTTCTGATAAAATTGTTAACTATAACTCTAGAAGTCTTTAGAGACCAAAGCTTCTATTGAAATTTGAAAATATTTTTTTAGAATTAGACTTACATTCACGGAATATGATATAGAGATGTAAATGATAAGCTAACCAATTTATTAGTATTATTTTATTTCTGAGCTTGTTCTATATAATTTTATTTTATTTACCCTATTTATCTATACTACATTTGAATTATATTCGCATTGCTTAAAAAAACATATTACGTGGGACATAAACATAACTGAAGAAACGTAGAAGTGTATTGGATTCATTTGCCTACCTCTTCTGGGATTACAGGCGTGATGCTACGAGTATGTTAACATTTTTAAAACCACATGGAACATGAAACGTACTTGGTAGTGTATTATAGTCACCTAGATAAATAATCAAGTTGTTATTTAGGATAATTCTAGCTATATTCCTAATGTAATGCCTTTTCTATTCGACATTCACATTTACAATGTTTACATGGCATCAGTTGATGTAACCTTTTATGTATAATTATCAGTTTATGTCAACTGTTCGGTCGATCTGATTAAACATTAGTTAGACTCGTTGAGCTGGGACCCTGAGTGAAATATGACATTACACTTAGAGTCCAGTTGCGTCTTGACCACTATGGTATTGCAAAGTAACTGCTATGAATATCGATGGAAGCACACTAATGATTACAACTCATCTCTTATTGTAACTATGTATTTTAAATATAAAGTTAATTTATCCGCGCAGAAGATTTTTACGCTCCTGCACTTTATTCGACCGCCGCTCTATAATTATCAGCTCATTGCCAAACGCGGGTAACAGTGAAGTTAAACCCAACCAATTAACAGTAAATGTTTTTCATAAAACTCGCCAAGACGATTAAGATCCCTCTTGATCCTGGATTTTCCCGAGGAAATTGAGACTGTAAGCGAAGACACTCGAGAGATTCGGCATAAAGATGAGCCGCGTACATACCAGTATCAAATAACAGTGCCCTTATGATCTGGTAAGATTCACATTTGGTAAGTTTGTTAACATATATATTACGTATGTATGTCATTAGTTATAATTCGTCTTACGGGGTACTTATAAACACTAACTGCAGCCACATCATAGAGAAGTCTGATAGGCTTCCTTTATTGAGGGCATGCATGTTTCAATCTTGGATTACATATTTAGATACTTTTATTTAGATAGTTTTATGGACAACTACAAAAATATTTTTGATAATTGCTGGTAACCCTAGAAGGTAAAGATTTTTTATGTGAACTTTTTCAAAACTATTAATAGGTATAATTCTATGACATATTTTTTCATGTGTTTATTCAAGCAGTGCACGCAATAAGAGTTCAAAGCTGGGATATTTTCATAATTTACATGCTAAGATGTTTAGATTGTTCTCGAATCAGATCTCCTTTATTGTCATAGATCGGCCAAGGTGTACAATAACTAACATTAATAATACACTGACTAAGAATCGACTTATTTGTTAACGACAACGATATTCCAATCATATATTCTCACATTAGCACACAAACATACAGACAAACAGACCTAAACCAAAGACTTCACGAGATCGCTATTATTATTATTTTACAAATAGGAGAGATTTTTTTTTATAAATCTGATTCCAAAGAAATATTTATAAAATTTGTTCTTATACTCCATTCACGACTGATACAATTGTAAAACAAATATTATTTTTGTATATGACGTTTATGAGATACATAATGTATCGTATTTTATTTAGGAATGCTTAGACGCCATTTTATTTCCGATGGAGGTAAACGTCAATCGAACTGTCATTTGCTCCCTGCTTATAATACTTTTCCATTTGGCGGACTTAGGTACTTTCCGAATAAATCAATAAAGGTATGTAGAGTAATTATGAAGCCCTTAGAATGGATTGTTATTGTGTTAGACAGATGAAGATTGATAGCCTAATCAATCAGATGTATTATTAAACATTTATTGTATGTATATTTTGGGCATGATTATTATTAAACTGCATACATATGCACATATTGTGTTAATCGTACATGAAATTTAGTTGTTTACAAAACATACTTATAGATGGCGCTAAATATGTATTTATTTTAATTGATAAATAGCACAAAGTTCTTATTATTAATTTAAATACTCTTAAAATTGTTACGCTACTTAAATTTTAATTTTTATTGTAAGCCAAAAATATATATTTATGCGCAATGTGGTGAATACAGGTTTTTATTATGTATTGTATTCCTAGCCGGATGGTGCGCGTGCGAGCTTTATTCGTATTTATGTTGTATACAACAAGGTGCCTCTGTATCGACGTTGATGTTATCTCTGAATCACGCTGATTATCTTGAGAATCATACGATCACAGTTTATGAACACATTTTAATTATCTGTCTCGAAGCGGTTTTTGTTTGAATGATTATAATCTATAGTTGTATATATGTACATGAGGAAATTCTGTCACATGCATTGTTATCATTTAAACTCGTTACATTTTAAATCCCATTTAATACTCTATTGCAACAAGAAAATCAGAGTACGCGATTAATAATAGGGTTCATATGGGCTCTGATATAATATATAATACGTAACATTACGACTGTATCCCCAAAAGGATAATCAGAGAACTTTAGTATACTTCCGTGTTTCACTAATTACGTTTACGTTCCATCATGAAATAGGTGGTAAGTGCCATATACCGGGCGCAGATCTAGACTCTGACGGTTTACGACTTTCTACTAGAAAATCTAAGTTAGAAAAATCCAATAGATCTCGAAATGGAATTGGAACCCAGGACCTCCCGATCGGTCGCGCTACATTCAATAGTAAATAATGTGTTCTTCATAAGTAACTTACGTTATGAATATTTTACAAAAAGGCCACTTTTTTTTTTTTTTTTAAATCATTTTAGTCTAAAGGCACTAGTAACATTATCAGACAACGTATCATATACCGATGTCCATGGAAACTCATAAAGTCATTCATCAATTTCCGACCGAATTGTATTTTCATGCCAGCTGTTGCTTTCTACAGTATTTATGGCTACTGGTGTCAACGAGCCAGCACCGACAATGTGAGATATATTTTATACATATATGACAACTGTTTACCGCAACCCTATTTCAATTAATGTTTTAACTATTTCAAGAAAAGCGCATAGAGAGCTTTCCTTCAAAACCGGCAAAGCGTCGGCCAGTTCTCAGGTGTTGCAAATGTCCATAGGCGACGGTGATCTCGTAAATCAAGTTGCCCGTCTATCTGAGTGTTAGGCTATAAAGAAAAAAAAATATATAAAAAAGAAAAAAATGTGCTTTTCCATAATGTGTTGAAACGTATACTGTTGTTATTAGCCTATTTTGTACAAATGTTGTCCAGATTAGGCTATGTAGAATGATGATCTGCAAAAGGCTGCAGGCAGCGGCTACATGCGACAAGTCGAAGAAAGGCGTTATTCTCATTAAAGTAGGCTCACGTCCAGTAATTGGCTGAAACAGGCTGAAGATGGTTTTATTATGACTTCACCCACCCACTTACCCACTAATTTGACTAACCAAAATGCATTATATGTTAGAATTAGGCTGATGAGAGAGTCAGAAATGTCCGAGACTAACGTGCGTGTACAAAGAGAGAGATGAATGTAGAAGTTCGTCAGATCTGTAAGGATAGTGATATTTGCCTTTCTGAGCTTTCTGCCTATCCCCTAACAAACCCGGCGTGACGAATTAATATTAATAGTTAACTCCATAACTGAACATGTCATTTCAAAAACGCATTTTACAATTACAAAATTTAATTCTATGCTTCATATTAATTACCCTTCCTACAATATTATTATGACATCCATTTATCAACTAAATTCATCAACCAACATGCATAATAGGTATGCACTTCATATTCAAATAATGATATAACAGTGCTGCAGGCTGAAGCCAGTCGACAATGTGTTACGACTCGAACACTCAAACGTGAGAGGCATCTCAGTTTCAATTCCTAGAGGGTTGAAATGGCGCATATTGTTTCTACATGTTCACGTGATATTTCTCATAGTATCCGGAGCAGCACGGCCGGCGGAAGCGCGCCAATACTGCGCAACAATAGGCAGGCTCTGCGTTAACTATAACGTGAGCGCAGCACACATTCGTTTTGA
>DWFV01000919.1:0-12366 GCA_018246775.1 Parelbella machaon machaon
TTTTTAAACTTAGTTCGTTGTTTGCATCCATTGTCATGTATGAAAAATAAAACTGCTCACTTGAATTATCATCATCATTAAATCCTTTATCTTTTGGCCACAGGTTTCCTCCCAGCATATAATATAGTAACAGCAATAGAATCTTGTGATAAAAATGTAAATGTTTAGAATTATTTATAATTGGCAACCCGATGTATAATATCTTACTAAAGCTGTACACAAACTTATGAAATATTATTACAGAACTGTATTGTCATATGTCACTTCATCATTTGTCACTTTATAAAAATGATTTGCCTTATACAAGTAAATCTCTCATCTCACAGGGTACTCAAAATAAATTGTCTTTTTTTTTATATAATTGTGTTGACAGCCCTATTTACCTTGAATTAGATTTTGACAGCCCTATTTTGCCAATGAAATATTAACAACTCTATTTACATACTTCCGAATATTAATTTGGATGTTCAAGCAATAAATGTTCATTTTCATTTGTTTCAGCACTGTGATTGAACTCATAACAGCTGAAGATGACCAAGCTGACTGTGTTGGACCTGACATATCGGATTCTGATACTTCAGAGCCTGAAAACAATGAATTTGATTATGATATCTCATACAGTGAATCTTAAACTAACTCGACATGGAATACCAAAGTTTAGTGTTAAGGATTTTCATGAAATACTCATTCATAGTATTTATTATTATCAACTTTGTTGTCATTATGTAATATATGATGACATAATAATGAACTTCCTTCTGAGGTATTTCCAGAACACTATGATGTGAGGCTGTTAAGGAAAGGTGTGTTAAAAGCTCTTTTTCAGTATTGGCAACACATTGGCAACTGGTGTTGCACAAATCCATAAGCGATGATAACCATTTACCATCAGATAGGTCAGCCTATTTACATGTTAAATTTATAATAAAAGAGGACCTTTTAAATATTTTACATTGATTATTAATCTTTTTAGCTCCTAGAATGAAAGTTTGAAATTTAGTTTGAAACAACTGAGCAAATTGTTGCGCATGGCGCTGTGTGTGATGTGTTTGTAAAGATACAGTATTTAACAGTGTGTGAATGTATGTATAGACAAAGGAGAAAGAAATTGCCCCCTAAAAAAATTTTTTTCAATTAAAAAATGTGATATGTTAAAAGTTTTAAATTAGGAAAAACGAATTAAACTTTTAATGTAATGGACATTGAAAATACTTTTAATATTCATTAAAGTTTTCTGTCAATTTTATCTCTCTGATTTATGATATTTCTGCATCATCGGAATTTAATAATTCATTTTGTTCAAGATAATGTGAAGCGAAATACCTATTCTATTGATTCAAATTCACCATAATATATTGCAGTGACATTCAAGAAACTTCTATATTAAAGCAAAGAAATTTGCGAGCATTGTTGTACTTGACAAATTTATTAAAATTATCTTTTATTTATTATTATCATCAACCCAAGTCCCATAGGGGTTAGGGAGGGAGCACCAAGTGCCAAATGGCTATCGTTATAAACTTTATGTGCTTTGCTACATTAAATCCTACCTTCAAATGTGTACTCCGGTTTTGGACACTTCTGACTCCCACATCTCACTTAGTTTGCTCAAGATAAACGAGGCTTTATGAGTTTTTATGTTTTACAATATGAAATAAAACTATTTTCCAAAAATATCCACAGGGAATACTTTTTAATCTGTATTTTAAATAACACAAATTTCATAATTATATTTGAACAGGCTCACGTTTGTTTTAAACATTTAACAAAAAAAAACAAAAGTCGTGTATGCCCTTTTCTTGTTTTTTGCTGTCCGTATCATGAATACTAGCAACCTTACAATAAGATGTAGTTTTGTTTACCAAATGCGACTTAACCGTAATAATTTTCTAGTTTTTAGATCACATTTTCATTCAATGTATTCTTATAAATTTATCCAATATTTAGTACAGTATAAATAACCATAATTAATAATATCAATCTAGTCTTTGTGTAGCAATAAACACTATGGCAACAAAATGACAGTATTTTAAAATAGTTAACGTAATATACATACGTACGTAATTATATTTTAATATATAATTATCATAATATTGTATTGTAGATTTAAGTCTTGGTAGTACTTTATATACATTTTGTCTTAAAATTACACTAATATTTACTGAAATATACTGTATTCATAATCATTACTACAATAATTGTAACATGAACTCTTTTGCATTTATTATCTCTAGCTTATATTAATTCATTGTTCAACGCTTAATTATTCTTCTCAATTCTTTTTGTGCTGCATGTAATTTTGATTGAAAAAAAGATAATTTCTACGTTCGTATAGTGCTTCTAAGTTGCGTGGACACGCCTATTTTCGTCCTTTTAAAAAAACTTTACTTCGCTAGATGCAGTTTTTCATTAGATTGTTTTTTTATCTACCAAAATTATAACAAAATCTTTTGTAAATGTACAATATTTAAACTTATTTTAAAAATCATGGTTAGTAATCGTTATTTATTTATTCTCATTTTGTCTGACTTGTACAATGTCTTAAGCACATGCGTCAGTCGCAATTAAAATATATGATAACGAAATTGAATGTGTAATTTCATGCTGGTTGGATGTACCGGTTTTTGTTCCTTTTTAGTTAACCTTCAATCATTGGTTCACACAGTCGAAACGCAAATTAAAATTTGTTTGGCAGTGTGTTGATATTTTTATCTATATTCTAAGAAACTCAATAAAAAAAACCCAGTAAATACGCTGCTTTCTTCCATTCTTCATATTTTTATCTAATTTACTGTCATTGTCATGTCATGTGTAAATTAGTCTATACATCGTAATTAGTTTATACGTCGTACGAGACAGATTTTATATCACATACAAAACTGATTTTATAGGACAAACAGGACAACTACACAATAATAGTATCATATATCAACAATCGATTGAGAACATTGTTATCATTCATGATAAAAATATTGTCAAGTCGAATAAAGTTTGAAACACTTGGCAGTTATTATGTATACTTTATTTTAGTTTCATTTGGAAGAATGTTGGCTAAAATCAAGGTACGTTAATAACCTACAAATTTCTTAATGAATTGATAAAGAAACACCATAAAAATTTAATTTATCTATTTGAAATAAAGGTATATAGGAATGTAACTGTTCTAAACGATTTTAGGGGAGTTTTAAACAACCATTCGTATTAATAAATCGCAGAATACACAATCAGTACCTTATTACAAATGAAAACAACGGGACACGGGAGATAATTTTAAATCATGAAAAAACGAAGTAAGTAACCTCCATAGTATCATATACATACCATTTTCTTTATTCTTTGCCTGATAATATGTATAAATTGTCTATTTCAGGAATTCTCTGTCGCTTGAAATGATGAGTAGCCTTATTGAAGCAATCAATGCAAATAAAGATGATGTTTCTTTAAGAGCTATAGTTCTGGCAGCCAAAGGTAATGTGTTCTCTGCCGGACACAATCTAAAGGAGTTAGTAAGTATATATAGTATACTTGAAAATTGAATATGTATTTAAACTTAATATTATTATATATCATATTATGAAGGTGTGTGATTTTGACCTCTATCTTATTATAGAATTACTAAAAAACGTAATATCACACCTACAATACCCGCAGGGGTAGGTAGAGGAGTGTAGTACACTCCCAGGTTTCACAAGTTGTGTTTAGGTCCCATGGAATAGGTAGTGAACCTATTGCCATATTCAGGTCCAGACACTTTGTCACTACTAATTATTCTAAATTAGAAAAATCTAATATTACCCGACCCGGGATTTGAACCCAGAACCTCCAGATTGGCAGTCACGCTCGCAACCACTCGTCCAACTAGGCAGTAACATGTGAGAAATTGTAAAATCTTTTTCAGTGACATATTATGTGCAATCTTAATCATCTAATAGATTGTAATATGTAATAATTAATTTCAATTCATTCCTTTGATGTAATTGTATGTGGTAACTAACATATAAAGTATTTTATTATTATTTTTGTGTTGTCACCTCATGGTGCAGGTAAGATCTTTGGGAATAGACATATTTCTCACTTTATATGGTTTGCCTACAAAATAATTAATTATACTCTTTACCTACAGCAACAATCGACTGGGTTAGAACACCATAAATTAATTTTCAATAAAGCCACAGAACTGATGAAATCCATAATTCACAGTCCAGTACCAGTGATTGCAAAGGTAAATTTTAACAGCTAAAATGTTTGTATGAATACATTACACTTCATGGTACTATTTAAAAATATAAAATTATTATCAGGTAAATGGTTTCGCCACAGCAGCAGGATGTCAGCTGGTTGCCACCTGTGACATTATTCTTTGTTCTGATACAAGTAAATTTTCGACTCCCGGGTAAGGAACTAAATCAACCGAAAAATTAAAAAACTTTGAAACTAGTTTTATCATAAAAATAATTTGCAGAGCAAACTTTGGTATATTTTGTTCAACACCCGGAATTGCCGTTGGACGATTAGTGCCGAAATCTCGAGCTATGTACATGTTACTGACAGGTTTGTTCCTTTTGCTTATACCTCTGCACAATATTTACTTTTAAATCTGTGCTCAATTTGCAGATGCAATTAAATTCTATCTTGGTTTTTTAATGCTATCGGTAACTATTCTTTTACCACAACAAATTAAATCAATTAATCCTGGAATAGATTTATTCTAGCAACAATACATACATACAATACATATTCTACAATACAACACATACAATACAATACATATTCTAGCAAAAATACATCAGCCTGTAATCTCCGAAGTGGTAGGCAGAGGAGTGTAGTACACACATTTCACCAGTTACATTTAAGTCTCATGGAATAGGTAGTGAGCCTATTGCCATACACCAACCACAAGAAAGAAATTATAAATTAGAAAAATCTAATATCACCCAACCCGGGAATTTAACCCAGGACATCCTGATCGGCAGTTGCACTTGCAACCAATCGACCAAGGCAGTCAACTACCAAACAACTTCTTCTAGCAACTATAAAAAATTTAAATGTCGCTCCATAACACTGTACCTGTTAAAACCAGCAGACACCCCCACACCTGCATTCAGAACAAATAAAAGATTATTACTGAAGTGGTAACATTATTTCGGAAAATATGATCAGATTTAATGTTAATTTCAAATCAAAGTATATGTATACATATGTATTAGCTAAATGTATGTAAATCCAAGCTATGGATGATTTTTGCAATTGCCACAAGTTAATAGCAATTGCATACTCACAAACCATTGCTTTTTACTTCCTTCTAGTGAATAGGGATTGTTTAAAAATGCAACTCAGTGCTTTATTTTATACATTGTATGTTTCAATCCAAATTCAAGCAATTGAAATGAAGCAGGTAATTGCATTAACCCATGACTTAATTAAAGGTATTAATGGTAAGCATTTCATGTTCTTTTCTTTGTCTAGTAACTATGCAGTAAATCAATAATTGCAAAGCTTTTTTAGGTGAACCTTTATCTGCCAGAGAAGCCTACGAAAGTGGTCTCGTTACTAAAGTACTTCCGGCTGATCAGCTTGATGTTGAGGTCGACAATATAGTACAACAAATTAAAGCCAAAAGTCGCAGAGTCATAACATTAGGTAAGGAATTCTTTTACAAGCACATGGATCTCAATTTACTCGAAGCTTATAAATTGGGAGAAGAGATCATGGTTAAGAACATCAATATGGAGGATGGACAGGAAGGAATAAAAAGTTTTGTTGAAAAGAGGAGAGCAGTCTGGAGCCATGAGTAAAAAAAACAAAGGTTTTTTTTTTATTTACACCTAAATTTACTTGCCACTATCAAATAATTATCTTTTGATCTATCATACCTGCCAGATATGATAGTTAAAACATATTAAACCTCACAAATGAAACATACAATTAAGATATATACTAGATATTGAAAGGTAAGAAAACCTTTGAACTACTCACATACAGCTGGATATTTTAGCTGTTTATTTTTTTATTTGTTTATAAATTGTTACATGTTTAATAAAAAATATGTTTGTTACCATATATATTTTACATTATATACATATTCCTTTACTGTTCATGGATAATATAATAAAAAGAAACACATTATATTTAATATTTACTTTCATTGGTTTCACATTAAAGTTACAAAAACTTAGGTTTTAATGATACAGAAGAAATAGTTTATATGAATAACATTCAACACAAATCCTCCTATGACCTTCAACATTTATCTCCAGCCAACCTTCTATAGAACCTGCCGGAACTTAGCAACCTTATGTCTGAAGAACCTATGTCTGGCTACATTACACCTGATAAATGTTTCTGCTTAGTAACAAATAAAGATGCAATTCATGTTTTCACAGCTTTTACTGTTGACATTATTTTAAATTGACTATCAATGTTATTTTTATCTATTGTTACTAAATAGTAAGAAATATATTTCAATGTTGGTGGTATGACCAATCTTAAATGGCAGTATTTTAAATTTAAAATCAGTTATATATAAATGAATGCATATCGACCTACCCTACATAATACATCGTAATCATTATGATTATTTTTAAATAGTTAGTTAATTTAAAAACCACACGTTATACAAAGGCAGGTTATCAAATAGAATGTCATTGCTGTAAGTCATGCAATTTTAATAGTTTTTCTTTAAATATAAATAACTTAGTACAATTAAAGTAAATCTTACGAAACAAATGCTTGTTATCAGATTTAGCTTCTTAATATACATAGTATAATATAGTAATGACAGAAAACCCTTATGTTTCAATTTTAACACTAAAATGGCCAAGTACCTATCTATTTGTGGTATGGTTACATTGTGCATAATCAATTAAGGCTAGGAGACATTTTTGAAAATATTTATAAAATTAATAAAATCTGATCATATTATAATTAGAAACTGCCGTAATAAACTCATTAATTTTGGGATGTAGAACGGAGGAATTAAGCAGATTATTTGAATTTAATTTGGGCCTTATTACTAAATAAATCGACTTCAAATAGCACAGAGAATCAGAAAGTAATGAATCGACAATAATGATTCATGAGAATGTACAAAGTTTATTTAGAAAAAATATGTGTTACAAATAGCTTTTTTGCCAAATGAATACAATAGCGGCTACACTTGCAAATTTTAATTATAGGAATTTCAACATATACATGTTAGGAACACGTGCAAATTTGAAGAAAAAATGTATACATTATAAGCTTAGCCTTATAGTATTTTACAATGATTCAGTTGTCAGCATAGTGTTTATCAATGAAAATCAGATAAGGGTGCTATCAGTAAATACAAATTGTCTATTAAAAACAAAGGAGTGAGATGTTTTAATTATCAATTGAACTAAATAAATATACTTATTTATATTACAGTAACGACTATTTGTTGTCCATTAGGTTAAGAATATATTAACAGTGAGTCAAGTTTGACTGTATTATAATAACATACGGGGACAGCTATAATAATTATTGTATACATTCAAAGGGGTCCCTTATCTGATCTATCTAAATAAGATTTGGACTAGCTGAACCACTGTAAAACCCAATAATAAAACAAGGACTGAAAGTAGCTAGCCTAATAAATATTTTAACATCATAATATACCATTAAATTACATACAAATGTATAGTCTTTCATCTAAGTTGAAAAAAACAACATTCACAATATGGGAAGTTGTTTCTGTGTGCGGAAAGATAGATGATTCCCTTTCCTTTAAGCAAAATGCATCCGGTCTCACTTCTTTGCCAGTTCATTTGACAGCCAATCGAGACCTTCATACAGGCCTTGGCCCTGTGTCGCACATGTCGCTTGAATGTACCACTGTAGCAATAAAAAAAACAATTATTTTGGTTAGTCTTAATATGCTATATAAAGTTCTATTTTATTTCATTTGTTAATGAAAAAGTAAATAATGTAACTTCACGCCTGTAATCCGTGAAGAGGTAGCAGTGTACCAGGTGTAGTACCCTCCCACATATTTAGACAAAAGAATTATTAAAGATAAAGTAATTAGATAGAAGAACGCTATGTAAATATGGCATAAGAAGTTGACATAGGAAGAAAAATAACCACATAAAGAATTCTTTTCTTCAGGGTTTCTTCAAATAACTCATTATCATCATCATCATCAGCCTCTAAATGTCCACTGCTGGACATAGGCCTCCAATAATCGGAGCCATTTCTTCTGGTCCTGAGCTTTCCAAATCCAGCAGTTTCTTGGTGTATTTTTCAGGTCATCACACCATCTGGTAGGACGGCAAATAATTATTAACCAATAAATATTAAGTAATTACAACTTACACGACGGTTTCTCAAATTGCTTAAATTTAATGCATTGGTAAGTTCAGCCGTAGTCATTGCATTGGGCATGTCTTGCTTATTAGCAAATACTAATATAACTGCATCTCTTAGTTCATCTTCGTTCAGCTGTAACAATCAATATTATTGCATTATTGTGTGACTCATTTTGAATATAATAATTATATTAAATATTACAGACTAATTGGCATGACTTAATTATAACCACATGTTGAGAAGCACATTCAGCCCATATTGTTTATTATTATATCATATAAATCAAATATATGTCGCTATCCTTGAACATAATTATATTGAAATCATGCCATACTACAATGTATTTCTAAGTTGAACTTCTATTAACAAAATAATTATGAGCATTGCATTTATATATAAAATGGATCTGAGTCGTAAACTGAATACATACAGTAAGAACAACATATATGTTTGTACACCTTTAGATAAGAATAACAGTGAAGTTGCACACTTTAACAAATAAGTATCAAAAGAACATTATCTGATACCGTATTCTTTATAATTCATGACTATTCCATTACATGATGCCCCAGGGACAAGCATTTTGGCACAGTATCTCACTACAGTTAAACATTTCATTAAGAGGTATTGAAAACAAAGGTATTAAGACAAACCATATTAGCGAGTTCATTTTCAGCCTCCGCTACTCGTTTCGTGTCGCTCGAATCAACAACGAATATAAGGCCCTGCGTATTTTGATAGTAGTGGCGCCAGAGCGGTCTGATCTTGTCTTGACCGCCGACGTCCCACACCGTGAAGCTGATGTTTTTATACTCCACCGTCTCCACATTGAAGCCAATCGTCGGTATAGTAGTCACAATCTCGCCAAGTTTTAATTTATAGAGGATGGTGGTCTTGCCAGCGGCATCCAAACCAACTGTAATGAAAATGGTAAGTACCATATAAATACCAAAATTTTCTAAGTTCTAACAGGTAATATCAAAGGATTCTACGTAATCTTCGACCGATGAGGTGTCATGTCACTCACCCATAAGGATCCGCATTTGTTTTTTTCCGAAAAGCTTCGTAAAAACACTTGATAAAGTCAGACCCATGTCTTATATTAATGCTGTAAAATTTAAATATAAGTTAATAAACGAAAATGTTGAGAAACTTCTCTAAAAACAAAGAAATAAAATAACTTAGCGGCTATACGTCAACGCACACACGATACACACTTAATTTGTGTTGCCACATTTTAAAGCACAATTGACAGCAGAAACTCTTGAATTCTATATTTCTTCCTTACTGTTCTTGGATCTAATGAAGCTAAAACATTTCTACCAACCGTTTTATACACATTTAGGTGTGTTCCCATTTTCCTCTTTACTGATTCAATCCCATATTATTTCACCACGATTTCGATTCTTACAATCTTGGAAGCTCCACGTATTGCAATGTGATTTGCACGAATAACGTTGGCAGAAGTACCACATTCAATTTATAAAAGCCTTTACTGTTTATAAATGTTCACTAAACAAGATTGCAGGCATTATCTTTATTTAGTTGACTAATAGTAAAACTTTACAACAATTTTTCAAATCTCATACTTGCAGTTACAATCTGTACAGATTATTAAAAGCGCTACATTTATGTAAGATTTGTATTAATTTTGTTAAAGAATGTATTGTAGATGCTGGATGCGACAAGCCGAAGACAGGCCCGATGGCGCTCATTGGGGGAGGCTTATGTCCAGCAGTGGACTGAAATAGGCTGATGATGATGATGATGTATTGTAAATGCATTAATAAATTATCCTGAATAACTTTTTTACCTTTCCATGTAATTAATCTCTATGCCTTAATTAATTACGAGAGGCGGCTGAAAAATTTTGAGCCTAAGGTATTAAAAATACTGATAGAATTGTACAAAAAATTTATTTTTCAATATAATCTCCCTGTTTCAATACACTTCTTACATTCACTATAAAGGACTTTTATCCCGGTCAAAAAAAATTCGCCGTTTTTCTCTTGGAAATGTTCGTTTACGGCCGCCTTCATTTCATTATCACTTGTAAATCTCCATCCTCGGAGGTTTTTTTTCTAATTCGAAAGGAGGAAATAATCGCTAGGAGCCAGGTCTGGACTGTAGGATGGGTTGTTGATTTCTTCGAATCCTGTCTCAATGAGGGCACGCCTCGCAACTCGCGCAGTGTAGACGGGTGCATTGTCTTGCAAAAATAGGATTCCTTTCGCTAGTTTGCCTCTCCTTTTCTCAACAACCACTTGACACACTTTCGTCTACAATGCGGCGTAATAGTCTCCGTTCGTTGCAGTATTTTAGGGAGGTAGGTAATCGATAAAAAAAAATTCGTTCACAATCTCAACAGTGGCCATGAGCTTGGACGCCGATCTGCCACTTTGAACTTCCGTGGGGGCTTTTCTCCCTTTTCTATCCACTGCATTGACTTCTGTTTTGACTCCGTATCGTACTGTCGAATTCATATTTCATAGACAGTAATAACGCAAGAAAAAACATCGTCAGGATTATCGCAACAGATGTCCAAAAACTTATGTAGGTATTTATCAACAACAAAGACGTTTCATATATTGCCAGGTTAAAAATTGTACCTGTCCAGCAAGCTTTAAGCGCTTTCTTACTTCATTCAAGCAATTTAGCTTTTCGTACCAAATATTTACTTATTTGACAAATTGTTTGATATTTTGTATTAAGCGAATGAAATACAAACAATAATTAAACATTAATGGAATTTACAAATACTCTTACATTCTTAAATATATTTTTAACAAAAAACCAAACGATACAATGTTACAATATTGAATATTAGAAAGAAATGTTAAGTATATTGTTCTCAACTTTTGGCATGCCTGCTTGTGTCAAATTGAACTCTCAATTTATTAGATGTCAGTATGTACTATAAACACAACAACAACCAATCCTAAAACTCACATGATATCGTTCTGTATCTGTAACCAATAAGAATGAATTTGGATTGCTGTCATGCGTCGTCATAGAAACGTTTTCGAAAACTTTTAATATTTTTGGCCGGGATAGAGATGGAGATTTACGAAGGTAAGTAACTAGTGGCTTTATTTGTTCGGTGAAAAATAAAATATTCTAATGACTAGCCCAAGGCCTGCGCAATAAAATAAAAATAGTTAAAATTTGAAACAGGTTCGATGTGAAGGTCCTTTTAAAGAATCCTGTTATGTTGATTAAATCATCAACACAAAACCGTCAAAAACATGGATTAAATTCTATCACATTTTTACGAGCCTTCGTTATATAAATATTCTTTTATAATTTTATTCGTTTTGACTATTGATGGAAGATAAAAAAATTTGTATGGTCTAATAAAGTTGTATTATTCCTAATTTTTAAATAAATATATTAATTATTTTATTTATATATTATCAGTGGTTCCAACGACAATAAATAAATAAATAAATTATCATTAATATTAATTTTGATTGCTTAATGCACATTACGTACCTATTACTGTAATTTTATGGATTAATTAAATTTATTTCGTTAATATAAAAAAATGTTGAGATAATAAATGACTTTTTAAATGGGTATAATAAGATAACAGTTTAAAATATTGAATATATAAATTGTCTCTATTGAATAATTTCATCAAAGTATTTAAGAATTTTGTATGATTATATTCGTCAAGCATCTACATTTTCCTTTGACAAAATTATGCTGATTATGCATTTTATCATTATTTTCTTTATGTGCTGATTATATGTTTGTATTTAGCCAGTTACACTAGGTACCGGAAAATAATTTCAACATAAAAAAACTATAAGCAATCTCTATCCAACATAGAAAGGCTGACCAACATTTTGAGGTCTGACAAATATAGCTTTGGTACTAGGCTAGGCTATTTTACTTTAAATGTATAGGTATCTACTAAATATGCAATTACGCGCCAATAGGCGACCACATTACGTCATACGAAGGCGGTGGCAGGCAGCATGCCGTGTTGATATTATGGCTGACACAGCGCGAAGCAGTCAAGGTACTCCATAAATGTAG
>DWFV01000920.1:0-12365 GCA_018246775.1 Parelbella machaon machaon
AAGACCAGGGCAACACAAATACTTAGAAACAGATCAAAAAAAATTAAATTACTAATAAAGCTTTAAGTGCCGTGAGAATCTACTGGTTTAAGGTGAAATAATGAATCCTAGATAAAACGTTTTCATTTGTTTAAATGCTGATTGCGAGTAGCAATCTTTTTTTTATTACATATGCAATGGCCGCAATCGGTTATCGGATTGGAACACCGCGTAATGGATCGATGGTAACACCGCGCAAAGATTACATTTAGTGTGATATTAGTTGCTCTTCTGCAAAACCATTACAGACAATGTTATCATATGAGATGCAGTAGCAAACATTTTCAAACATAAGATAATGGTTAAAACATGTGAATTTCATTGTGTTAATAACTAAACACAAATCTAATAAGAACATTATCTTGAAATTATAATTAACTTGCATCTGCTAATGTAAAGCGCAAAATACATTATTAAATTATGATATTTCTACTGATGTTCAAAATGTATATGTCATTGTTAACAGCGGTGCAACTTTCCAAACAACAAACAATTTTATCGTCAGTTCATACAATATTGAAATTGTCTATGTACTTACAACAAAACTCGCTGACGGTATCGCAACATTCACTTATTACTTCTAGTAATACGTTTTGAATAGCCATTAATAATATTTAACTGTTATATAAATGTTGTAAATGAAATACCCAACAAATAATGTTAGCCTATTTCAATAGAAATATCACGTTTAGTAAATACAGAAGACTTCCCGACTCCCGTGTCAAGTACCGATGCGTTGTGTATGAATTATGCATAAGTGTTCGACTCTCGCAAAGGGAAGTTAAATTTAGTTGACTTAACGAAAACTTCTCATTATACCAGTGTTGCCAGTCAACGGTGTTTTGTTTTACACAGTGTACGGGAATATTTTAATTGAACTGTATCCGTTTATGTGTGTGTTTAAATATAACATGTAGGTATTGTTTTTGGAAAAGTTGTTGTGTTACATTTACTATTTATTATAACAATATAGGATTTAAAACGATTTGTTTCCATGTGAATGGTAGATAAAACCGATATATCCAAAAAATTAGATGACCTTAGCTGGAAATAGAAAATTATTGTTTTGTGCAGTCTTCGAAGTACCGCAATATGTAAAAACTGTAAGATTTCGTAGTTAAGTCCATTCATAATAACGTAAATCACGCCTGTGCTCTCCCAAGGGGTAGGCAGAGGAGTGTAGTACACTCCCACGTTTCACCGGTTATGTTTAGGTCCCATGCAATGGGCGGTGAGCCTGTTGCCGTACACCGGGCATAAACCCAAATCCACTAAACGAAATTTTAAATTAGAAAAATCCAATTGTACCCCGATTGGCAGTCGCGCTTGCAACCACTCGACTAACGAGGCACTCAATAATGCCTATGAATAATTTTAACATGCTGCTCCAGTTGAATCTATAACCTTCGCTCGCGTCAGAAAGTCAACGCTTTGCCAGGTTTTCACAAAAAATGAATGACATACTGCATGTAAGTACTAAAATCTTCCGCAATAAAGTCTTTACTCTCAGATGTAATAAAAAGACGCTGTCCAAGTTTTCAAACTTCTTCAGTCATAAACAGTCTCGCACGATATTTGCTTTAATAGATGTGCTGCAGATAAATCTTGAGTTTCGAGAACATGCACAGGGACAAGATGTAAACTTTGTGTAGTTTCCTAAACATGTCATTCACAAATCAAAAATCTTAGTGATTCATCATTTATAATTCGGTTTTCATTAATTCGTTCAATTTGCCGCTTAACACGGAAATTGCAATAAACTATATAAATAATACTATCAAGATAAGGTATTTGGACATCACGTGAACATTATAAGAATGTAATATAACACATCATCAGTTCTTTAATTGTTCCATTATAAGCCACGTACCTGTGGTTTATAATGATACCGTATAATGACAATGAATAAATAACGCCATATTGTATCACGCAGTACTAACATCAGAATTTCCTATTCTGGCCTATTATTCATGGCTGCAGTGTGTGGGACGGACACTTATTTTTCTCAGAAGGTTGAGGAGACACAGAGTGAGTCATTTTTGAATGAACGCACGTTGCAAAACACTGTCCCATTCAGACCGTGAGGTTATGCAAAACGATGCAATCGCGCAGTATTTAAAGCACATCAGAAACATAACGGACATCGTGTATTGCGAAACGTACTCAAAATGGAGTTGGGAGGTCGCCTTGTCTTCGACTCATACCGGGCTACATGCAATCGCCATCTACAAACTAAACAATCATGCGTCAACATTTTAAAAATAGTAATTTGCAGCAGTTTCTCAATCGTTCTGTTGTTGGGCTTCCCGGATTATAAATAATATTAACATGCCCCCAACGTCTAAACGTTTAATCCCCTTTAATCCTTTAAAGGGGATAAGGACAAAACAAAAGGGGCACATTATTTTATTGATCTTTATTTATTGTAATTGAAGCATACAAACATGGCTTCAATCAAATTTAAAAAGTTTTTTAATAAAATAATTTTAATTTATAATTCATATTATTAAAGTTCTAGTGAATGAGATGGCATATTCTTTATCAATTGGTTGACTCTTAAATTCAGTTTTTGCTAGAGTGAACATTGGATTGCTATCGACAGCAAAACGACTTCGTTACATAGCTTTATTTAAAATTATGTAAACTATGTTCCCAACCAGGACAGCTATCTACGGGAACAACACTAGAAATTATCTTTAATGTTATGTTATTGACCACGATATACTGAAATAGTGGGATCCATGGATAAATCAGTACAATTGTGCCCTCAATCAAATACATCTTACAGCACATTTGAAAAGGGAACCAGTTAGAAATGTCAGACCGTACAATTGTGATTGAAGCGGCATTATCTAGGTAAGTCTCTATGGTCAAAAGGCTAGTATATTATTGTGTCAGAGTGCAGATGAAATTGTTTAAGATATCGAAGGTGGTAATGGGTTTTAATACAGTTTAAGATAATTCAATCACGTTAAATAAACTACGTATAATGAAGATGGAACTGTGCAAAGAAATGGTGGTGTAAGAGCAAAATACTGTGAGGATAGGACAGAGATTGGAGAAAAGCATTCAGTTATTCTAATGTATTATGACAAATAAATATATTATGTGTGAACTTCTAGAACATTTGGACTGAATAATAAATATAAGTGAAAAAGATTTGTAATTTAGCCTTTAGTACTTAATGAGAACTATGTGAATTACGACGTCTAGCGGTTTACGATATTTCTCGGAAATAAACACAAGTAGACATTCGAAATGTCAGATATACCAGGATGTCAGATTTTCAAACATTCAAACGACTGGCAATACAGCATGAATGGCATGTTATTTGCAAACAGTGGGTTAGAATCATAAATTCGAGATTAAAAAACATTCTATAAAATAATCTTAGTTATTTTTATCATGACATCAGGCCTTGAACCATACAAAATTAAAAATATTAGCTTAGTGTTAATGCACACCTAGATAATATATTCCGATGTAATTACATATAAACAAAAGTCCATTATATTAGCCACTATTGATTCCAACGTTGATTCCAATGTTGCTAACCTGTTTGTTGATATTACGAATTAATTGTAACGGAAACGGCAGGAGGCGTAGCAAAAATAAACAATAATTCACAGCGAACAACCAAATAGTTACAATACAAGAACATAAATATTTTATCGGAACGGAACATGTATCGAGCGTATCCATATTAGCCTAGACTTAGATTTACGACGTTTTCGCGTGAATTTACGCAAAACACAGGCAAGCGTTCCATCAGTAACGAGTATGCGAAAATTAAAACGGGTCAAAGCTATAATCCCTATGTCGTGAGACAAAAATTACAGCGATGAAACTGCTAAAACATCAGGAAAATAGTTACGGCTCATTTGAATACAGTTTTTGATGACGATGAAGTATAGATAACTCTTTGTTGCTAGCGAGGAAATCTTCGGTCGTTTGTCGCTGGCGTACAAGCGCGAGATGATAAACATTAAATGCGTACGTTCGAGAGGAACTAAATGCGTCGAATTCGAAGCCGATGCCCCCCGAACCAATGAGCGAACGCTGTGTAGCGAGTAGAATGCAGGCCACGCTCTATACTATTAATTCTCCGAACGCTGTCCGCGGTTGACGGTTATTTTATTATAGCTATAAAATCGTTGGGTGTAAACCGGCGATTTTCACTGATTTATCATCTAATACCTATTTATTTTTCACGGTTCACTTGCGCGACACTACTGTAAATTTGGACTCCGCTAACCTAATACTTCTGTATGTCGTATCACTGCCAAGTCTATGTTTAATGCTATATTTAACATATTATAATACTAAACCTACTTGTCCCATAAACAAGGAGTTTGCATGTACAACTGTGATGATTTCGTCATCGTGGCTTTTATGAAACACGCGTGTTTGGTAGATAATAGAAAGTTTATAGCGTCCGGGGTATAAAGAGGGAAATCAAAAAGCGTCGCAAATTGATGTCAGATCTATTTTAGTGACGTTTACAATAAAGCTTGTGTATTGCACAGAGCACAAGTAGGTTCTGACGAAGGATGAGATGTTAATTATCAGTATATTAAATTTGAGTAACTTCTAGAACTTGCGAACTGATAAATAAATTAACAGTAGAAATGTTCGCGATAGTTAGTTATTCAGTAAATCAATAATTATTCAAGTTGACGGATTTTTGTTTCGCTATTTAGTTTAGTCCTAATTTTAAACGTTGGCAATGTAAATCGAGACACGCTTCTGTAAACGTTAAAATTAATTTCGAGATATCCCGTCGTTGATATTTCGCTAATGATTTAATCATGCTATTTATGAAATCTAAATTCAACAGCAGTTTCCAACACGCTCTGGTTTTGTTGGAAGGAGAAAATATGTTTTCTAGTATTACTAACACATTCTCACAGCATTCACAGCAATTTCATTAAGAAATCTACGTCTTATTTTAGATTAAATCCGCCATCAAGCATATTTAAAACAATTTCAATTAATATTAACCATATATTTTTAAGTCATTCTAAAATATAGCAACATTAATCGTCCGAGCTATTTAGATATTTAATGACATAGGAACCGGTATCAAAATATTCAACAAGGGCGATACTCGGCACTTCCAGAGACAATCAAACGCTTGTCAGTACCATTCATAATGATTCCTCATATTTGAAACAACGCCTCTCGGTCACATGTCATGTTTGCTTTTGATGAGTGCATAATAATGAAGCACCGAGAGACTGTCCTCATTCAACGGCTTCTAATCGCAGAAAAGTAGAACCACTCTTCACTAAACTTACTTTTGTCAGCCATTGCCTATATACATGTACCAACTCAAAACTAGTGGCTAATCTGAAATTGGATACAAAATTGTACATGATAATAGTATTATAGCGTTATCGTACGTATCTTCAAGTTAAACGAAGCGCCGTTTTTAAACGCCCTAAAGCTATTTCTGCCACAAGGTTGTGAGACATGAGACGATTTCAGAGTGACATACGCCGGTTCTGTGTTGTTGCATGAGGAGAGACCCTAATTTATGCGAGGTAGCCCAGATGTTTATCGTCGAGATCTGCCTACGCGTACGTTCAACAATACTTGAAGAAGTCGATGTGTCAAGCGTTTTAATAGGCCACAAAGAGCAATTCTTATGGCCATCTGGGACACTTCCTTGCTTCATCTCAAGGTACATATCTACCTACTTACATTACATATCACAGTCGTCACGTGTCCCTTGTTCTCGTCATCTTAATGTCCTTTTGAAATGCTAATTGAGTATGGTAATTTCAAATTTACTTCAATGTTCTGTGGCTATGAATTACCTGTTGCAATTATAACTTTGACTTAAATTCAGACGAAAATCACTATAAGGCTAATTACAGGCTATTTTCTTGAGTAAATAAAATAAATGAATAGTTATTAATAATAATTACAAGTATGAATTTAATACCTGTCATGTTGGTAGATAATAATTGCTATGAGTGCGAATTATATATATTACGTACCTACTAGAACATATAATATATATTAATGTGTACAGATAAAATTGACACCTACAGTTATATTATTAAACATTAATTAGTCGTTTGATAACGGGTTCTAAGAAATAATAATTCTAATGCATTAAATATTATCAAATGTTTGGTGTTAAATAAAAATATCCTTATTAATTATTCAAGACTCATATCATTTAGCGTTCATTATTATAATATTAGTACTACGATACAGATTATTGAAATGATAATAATAACAACAATAATGATAATTAGCATTAATTAATAACAACAAAACATTAAAGATAAACGGATAAAATATATGACAATTGTTTAATCAATGTAACACGAACAGTGGGTATTGAGACAATGCGATGTAACATTAAACTTATTAGGTAACATCAACTAGGGTATTTTTACATACCAATTTAATAACGTAGACGTATTACAGTGAGAAGAAGAAGAACCTGTAAAATACATACATTATGTATGTTTATAAAATAAATACAAAGCATTCATTGAGTTCAAAACACATAAATACTTCATTTGCGGTTTGTGTTATATGAACGAAAGAAATTAGTTTAATATTTATTTAAAATAAAAAACAAGATTCAAACAAAAGTATATTATATAAATGATAAAAGGGTAATGATAGAGGTCATAATTCGGATGTTTTAAGACCTGAGAATATCTGAAGTTAATAAAAATCAATCAAGTGCCAATTGAAATCCTTTTCTAGGTGTGGCTGCTATGGTTGTTCTAATTTGCCTCCCTGAAGTAGAACCTTGGATTTTATGGTGTAAGCACATAAATATATGTTGCCAGTAGGTAATATTTAAACTATTAATATAATTTATCCCAAAACCCATAAGTTGGTTAATTGACTTTAACTTGACATTGCAATTAACGTAACAAATAAACAACATAACACATAGGTAGTAATAATTTAAATCACAATATTGCATTTTGTCTTAGATCACTGTTATCCATACAAATTGTCGTGCCCATTTTCACTAGCTGCGGCCGTGACAAACCATTTTATACATTTATTTATAGGGCGAGTGTGATAGGTAAAGTCAACACAGACAGACCCAAGCCTACGTAATTCGATTTAATCAGCGACGTCCTAAAACAAGGCCAGGTCATAACTACCTTTAATAGACCAGCAAGTATGGCGATTTAGAAGAGTCCCTGTTGTATTGAACATGAAATAATGATAAAGCGTAATATTTTTTACAAGCGCATACTTCACAAGTAAATAAATATACTTGTTTGAATATATAACAAAACGAGTACCTTTAACCATTGTTCTCATTGATGATTGATCTATCAAAGCTCAAAGGAATCACTTAAGAGTGCATAAGTGGAAAATGCTGTCATTGTTTCGATTACAATCGCAGCTGGTTCTCTATATATCATGTCTACATCTCACACGCTGCATACAAAATTACCAGTACAGAGGCATTAGTAAGTTGGATAAGTGAACGCAATAAACCAGTTTCTCAAATAGACCTTAGCAATATTTGAGTAAATAAAACGTCACATATATATGTACAATATATGACCGGGTATTAGTAACAGATCGTGGCTTCTGTCGTTACATAGCTTATTTCCACAATACACAATTCCAAACATCGAAACATGTCACGGGCGCATTCCGTGATCAATAAATTTATTCCGAATCGCCACGGCCACAAAATTTAATAGAACACCACACTTTGAAATAGTGCCGAAATAATTTCGCACGGCAATCGTAATGTCTCATACGCGACATCAAAAGAGTAAAAATGGCAAGTATACGAGCAAGCATTAAATGGAACGGTCGAGAATAGACATCCCTAAATGCTTGGAAGGTATGTAAAAGAGAAGTACTTGGCACAAAGTTCGGCCGCAAACGCAACGTGGGCATAAACACGTACGAATACGCTTATGCGAGCCCGAACCGAACGAAGGAACGCGTAAACAGAACGGTAAAACAATAAGCGAAACTAAAGATACCCAACTAATAGCTTTGTTATGACGAAAGCTTCAGTGCGAAGTGGTGACGATTTGAGCTCAGACAGTTACAAAATGCAAAGTATTTTTAAACCTCTAGGAGCTATTCAACTATGTTCATTAAAACTGACTGCCTCGTTGGTTGAGTGGTTGCAAGCGCGACTCCCGATCGAGAGGTCCTGGGTTCAGTTCAAATCCCGGCTCGGGTACTATTGGATTTTTCTAATTTAGAATTTCTAGTAGTGACTCGGAGTCTAGAATTGTGCCCAGTGTATGGAAATAGGCTCACCGCCTATTCCATGGGACTTAAATGTAACTGGTGAAATATAGGGGTGTATTACATCCCTCTGCCTATCCCTTCGGGGATTACAGGGATTACATTCATTAAAACAAGAAATAAAGTAAGGTAATTGGCTAAACCGTATCACAATTTGACATTTCGATAACAACATAGTAATATTAACGAAAATTATTGTGTTTTCAAAACTAATGGGGAATTACAGTCCATTCAGCAACGCATCGCGACTAACGCATTTAATCCTAGAAGCTATTAAAACTGTACATCAACCGTGATATATTTGGTTTCATACACTAATGTGATACTTTATTTATTTTGGCAGTAACAAGGGTGTCGGTAAGTACACGATAGATGTTGGACAAGTTCCCGATCGTGATTATAACTCAAGCGGACACATGAGCGACCGTTCTGTAAGCATTAAGATGTAGGTGGCAATTTGTTTATGAAATATTGTAGCTACCCCCTATTTAAACGTTTTATTTACATATAAAACGTTGATAAAGATTATCCAATTCCATAAAGTAATTTGGTAATCAAAGTCAGGTGTCTATTTGTAGAATCGAGCTATAAATTCCAGTATATATTTGCCCAAACTCACAATTTTGTCCCTAGGAAGTTATAGGCATGTTCTTACATATAAGTCAAATATAAAAATGTCAGAGATTGATCATTTTGTTAGCTAAACATTCGGAAGTTAGAACTTAGCTTATATTTTGACAGCCGCTCTGCTATTTGTCCTAGTTCGAGGTAAAATAAACGACCAACATTACATCATCGTTGATGATAAATTTACAATTGCGATATTGGTTTCTGTTACTTGCTGGCTTTATTGATGCATTGTCTGAGGTAACCTCTCAAGTCTAATGATTGTATGCCTGAAGTCATAAGAGCAAATGTCACAAATGATGAATTCTGATGTAAGCAATTATTATGGTGTAGTTACAAGCTTGGTCGATAACCTATAGATACATAATTCCTGGAACCATCGATGTGCAATGTCTCTACTGATATTTAAATATCCCAGTTCTCAGGAAATTTATTTTGGTCTCAACGTCTGTAAGTAATTGGTTACAGAGAAATAACTAGCTGGTAATTACAGTCTTCGTAAATGAATGCCCAATAAGATGCCATCAAGATGTCTTATTAAATTTAAATAGAAGATGACGGCAACTATTTTGTATCGCACCGTAATGATGTATTTGTCAATCACTTCGTGTTTACTTAAGTATCCATCCAATTTAAGGATAACACGGATTATAATTGGATATTCGCATTAAATTTTGTAAGTACTGTATTTGGACCATCGTAAAAGTATAAAGTATACTCTACTACTCAGTTATTCCTGAACGAGTCCCGTTGAATAAAAGCTGTCAAGTTGTCATTTCACGAAACATTTATATAAAGAGATTTTTTTTTTATTTACGAAGAAACGAATCTGGACCTGCCACAAGCAGTTTACTGATCATTGATTGATTATATAGCCGTTGTCTATTCGTTTTAAAGTTCAGAGGTGCTACCATTAAACTTCAATCAAAACTGTTTGTAACAATTTATTAGGGCCACGTAATAAGATAGTTATAAGAATGTTATTCATTATAGAGGCCTACACCAAAATAATCAAGCGAGACTTACTATTTCAAAAATATTTTTCATTTTTCAGGCGACTTACGATGAACTTTTCAAAAACATTTTTCATTTTTCATTTAATTTTTCAATACTTTTCATTTTTAACGAGTTCAAAAATACTTTTCATTTTTCAAGCAAAACTTACGACGAACTTTTCAAAAACATTTTTTATTTTTCAATATCTTTCAGCTCCTAAAAGCATTTTATTTTCCCATTGTAGATCTTAATACTTCTATTTTAATGTCCCATTGCTGTTACTAAACATTTTTAATATGGAGCGAAAACTATCTGTCAACCATCGACAAAACTAACAATAAGTTTAGAAACATACCGCAGAGAAGATCATCACAAATATATCTCATCGATGAACATCTATGAATATAAACAGCTTACAATTAAATGTTAAACATTATAAAGACAAATTTGTGACGCGTTTAAGATTATTCACAGCTATAAATAGCTATGAACGACAGCGGCGTTACGGCAAACAGTGATCCCGATAGTACTTTAAAGTAAAACGATAATTAAAATAGCTGAGGGGTTCAGTGTGACCACTTCAATTCGTCCAAATACCCCCATAGGGTTGCTCAATTAAAAATTAAAAACTCGAAAACAGATGTTCAGTTAAGTGAGTGACTTCACAGTGGTACGGGTGGAAAGGTCAAGAATGTATAATATGGTCAACGTTATTTTAAATTGTCTATTGAGGAAAGTAATAAAAATAATATAACAAGTACTGGACTTATATGAAAATTTGGACTTCCTGGAACCTTAAATCATTTTCCTTCACCATGAAAGAAGCTGAACTCCGCGTTAGCCAATTTACATGCTTATTGTCGGTATTTTGTAAAAAAACAAACCCTAAAATCTCTCTTTTCAAATTAAATAAAAACTAGCTAAATATACACTTAGCCAACCCTACTAGGTTCGACGTAATTGGTTATTTAAGTCGGTAGTCGAGACTAAACAATTGGAAAGATCGAACCGAGATCCAAATGATAGGTTCAGGAATTAGATGATAACTAAATTACATGTATTAACAAATGGCCGAAACTAACTAAACAGACAATTTCATTAATCATAAAAAAAAACGTAATGTCCGTTTTACTGTTTACATTGTACATTGTTCATTTAATGACGATTTTTTTAATGAAATGTTATCTACACAAGTTCGTCTAACCACAGTAATCTTACATCACTTAAAATAATAGCCGCTGTATGAACTGAAAATGTACATCATTTATATAACAACCATAAATCAAATGTAATCAATATAGAAGCCCACGTGATATCTGAATTACAAAACTTACTTACTTATAATCACACTTCCTACATTATGGTTCAAAACAAGTGGTGTATTACCTATTGCCACCTACATACAAGACAATCTCAATATCGAAGGTGAATCAATCGCCCACGTGCAGAGAAACATCGTCATCAGCTAACGTCTAATGAAGGTAGCTAATTCGTTGGCCTTCTTAGTCAGAACGCCCATAACACCAGATATGGCCATTAGTTGAAGTGTAGGTGGCACTTAGAGGAACCCGGCCCCTACCCTTATAAGGCATCACAAAACTTAAACGTTATATTTTAACGTTTACGGCTCTCAACGTGATCTGTTCGGACACGCTTAGAACACTTAGAGCGTAAGCGCAATTAAGCAATTTGAAGTCTTAATTTAGAAAGGTCAGGCTGCGATACCAAAACCATTTTCATTCTCTTGCTCCAAGATTTGGAATAATTGTAGTTTTAGCATTCTATCCGCAACTTTGAGGGTATTAGGTTATGTTGCCCTATTTGAACCTTTACATAATTGGATATGAATAAAGGTTAAAAAGAATTATAAAGCGATAATCCTTGACACCCTTGCAGTGTTGCATGGAAAGTTTTGATATATCTATAAATTATAGCTAGAGTATGTTCACAGTTGTTTTCATAGTATATTAAACTGCATCGTCTTTTTACAATGAAATAACACGTAAGGACATATTATTACCGCATTACATAAGGTTCGTCATTATTCCTTAGTTATGATTATGATGCTTAATACAACTTCCCTGTGCGCCAAGGATAGAGATAAAGAACATATCAACGAAGTGATAAATTCTTAGCCTTAATAATACATACTGGTTAGTCATGCACGTAATGTCAAGCTACATGAATAGCAAACTAGTAACGGAGGAGATACATAAAAATGTAATATGCGATACAATGATAATATTGAGTAGGTATCATGCATTACTGGCACACATCTGAAAGTATAGGAGAAGACACGTACCGCAAGAGGCTATATTTCATACAAAGTGTGACCCATTGTGAGTGCCCTTTTGACAAATTATGACAAACGAGTATACAAATAAATTGTGGCTAGCACATATATGAAACCTCTATTGGGCATGGACTTCTCAAATTTCAAT
>DWFV01000921.1:0-12364 GCA_018246775.1 Parelbella machaon machaon
CAGTAATTAAACGACAGCATTTTTACTGTCATGTAATTATTAATGCTATACATTACGTAATTTAAAATGTTTTTTGCTATATTCCCAATAATAATTACTCACAAAGCAATCGAATGGTATTGAGTCTTGGTTGAATGCTGACGCGCATCTTTTTCAAAAACATGTCACTTACTGAAAAGATGGAGGTTACAAGGTGGGGAAACCTCATCGCCTTTCTGTCCTATATGGCGTGTGGGGTCTGCCAGCCCGCACTTGGCGCGCGTAGCAGAGAACCGCCTATTGATGATATATAACTTAATGTTGAGAAGATAACTTAATAGCTTACAAAAATAATGAAACACACTGTACTTGTTTCATTACGCATCAACACTCGCCACAGGAGGACCCTTGCTACACTAACTTACACATTGTACATCCGTTTGCTGCTTTGCAGTGTGACAGGTATAAGTTCATGGCATTTTTGATTTGTATCTTTTACTACTACAAATGGCTTAGCAGATCGGCATCATTTTCGAATTACAAGTAAAAAGTTAGATGAAAACATTTTTTATATGTATTTATGTAACATGACACATTTTATCCCCGAAGAGATAGGCAGCTGAGTGTAGAATACTCCCATGTTTTACCAGTTACATTTAGGTCCCACCATGGAAAGAAGTGAATTATGTTGTAACTATGGAAACCAGTGAATTATGTTTAGTTTTGGATATATTTCTGTAAAACTGAATGTCGTCGCATCCAACTGCTGCCAGCCACTTTGCGTATATCGTCACTCCACCTAGCTGGAGCCGTCACAAGCATTAGGTACTACCATTTTTTTCCAAAAAGCAACATCCCACGGATTAGCATCGATTGAAATGTACATGGACCTTATCAAGTTAGTTTAGTACTGTGCATTAATTACACTTATTAAACGGTCACATTAAAATAAGAAATATGTTTTCACGAACGCGAACGACAGCTGTCGTAGTTTATCAAATGTTCGATAAAAGGAAAAACGAATAAACATTATCTGCGCAATAAGTATTTCACAGTATATAATATATAATCGCGCGATTTCGATATTAATGCTCGCCACTCTTTCTGCTCATCACCGACTGACACACTGACAAGTGTTTTTGTACGTAGCAATCATTGATACAACATATTACCTTTATTATTCATTAAGAAACGACGTTATTGTACATATGTTGTCGATTAAGATGAGACATACCCAGGAGATTCTTAAATAAACCTACTGTAGTTATAAAAACTTTTGTGTAGTTTTATTAATAATTTTACTTGATATACTTTGATCACTATATAAAATTACACTAAAAGTGGTCTAAGAAGATCTTTTTTTTTTCTTTTTTTACATTTTATATTATCACGTCAAGTCTCTTAGACACACCCAGACCCACAGAGAACAGCACGCGATTAATAATTACCAAATTCCTTTAAAACTTAACGTGCTTATTCTACGTTACTAACTCTCTTAATACCGCACAACCGAAGCCTTCTTACTTCCCACCAGCCAGTGCAGCGTAGGACTTCTTTGCTGATAATAACCTTTTTAAGGTGCTTTAACAATTTGACTAGTTAGTTACAAGTTTTTTATCTTGAGAAACGCCCGCCTACAGAATAATTATGTTCATAAGATTTTTTTATTGATGTCTAATACCAAGTTATACCCTACTTACATATACGTTGCGAGACGCAAAATAAAAGGCTAGGTAGTGAGTAGTCACGCCAGAAAACAGGTCAATTATCGTCATCGACACAAATATCAAAGTGCAAGCTGGCGCCTCGGCCACGAGTATTATTGACTCTCTGACACGAGAGACGAGTGGCTTCCTTCAGTGCGCTTCATCAGCGGCCAAGGTTACATGTTTATAACGTTCATTCGAGACGTGTGTGTAAGTAATATCTTCATCAACGTGACACCTATTTATTGTGGTTATTTAAAAAGGTAACAGAATATTAAGTAAACAATAAGGATGTGTGCACACTATTACGTAAAATGCAATCTAAAATTTAACGTTTAAATTTCGGCGCACTAATTTCAACGGTTTACGGACTGTTCAGTGAGCGGCAGGCCGCGGGGACAGATATCCGTTACACTGCTGGCTCTCGTCAGTAAGCCTCGCTGAACTGCAGCGAGTGTTTAACTGTACGCGCTAATTCCGCAAGTAAACTGTAGACGTAATAGGCTATCAACGGTAAAGCTGACAACTAATTAATAATTAATTTGCAAATAAAATGATCCTGACGCTGCACACGATAAGTTAGGACAAGGTGCGCTTTGCACGCAGCGGTGCACGCGGCGGGAGACGAACGTGTGTGTTTCTTGTAGATATATATAAATGTTTTTTGTGTTCTTGAAATAGATTTTATAGTCAGGAGACTAGGAATTAATATTTTACATGAAAATGCTTTTTTATGTAAGAAATAAAAAAATGATATGGTAGAAATCTAAGTTCTTCATTACATCAATTTTTCACGAAAACATGCCTATAGAATAAAAGTAACATTAATAGCCTTATAAAAACAATATGTAAGTAGCAAGTACTAAAAATATAAAAACTAAAAATATTGTGTTAAAACCAGTGCTTGTAATATTAAATTTTAATAAGTTTAATTACTGTAATAAACACAAGAACGATAAATTTTAACGTGCTCCATAGGTTCGTACAATAAATTTGTGTCCTGCATGTACGAGTACATACGCGAATGGCGCTCGCAAGACAATCTTAATGCGAGGTCGTGTACAACACGCACGATGTCAAGCAGAGCGCGCTGCCGGCGCTGCCGCCGCCGCGCGCTCGTTGAGCTCGTTAGCGCCGGCCGGTATCTGGTGTACAATTATGGGCGCTATTGGTGTCAGCGCGGCGACAATTAATACACTTCCACGCGCAGCCCCGCCGCCGCGCCCTGGATTATCCGAAGTTTTGTAATATTTTTCTTTTCAATACGTTACATAAACAAAGAGTCTTCAACATTGTTAATACCACTCCGAACTGAAATCCGGATATGAGGAGGCCAGTTCATTTCTACATTGAACATGGCTATCATGTCGATCGTGTCAATAGCTGAAGTTTAACAAAGGTAAAAAATGTATATAAAGTACTGCCTCAGTCATGTCGGTATATTAGAATTTGACCATTAGAAGAAAACGACGCTCTACTTTGTATTTATCAAAATCGTCACCAATCTCTTTTAAGTAGAGTTTTAATTTCTCTCATTTCGGACTATCGATCCACGCCCAGTTCATAACCTCACCTGCATATCGTAGAATATGTGCTAATATTGTACGCTGTCGTGTAAAATGCAGAATACGTTTAACCAGTAATCTTCGAAACCGGCGAACGTGTATGAAAAGTCATGAATGTGGAATACGGACTGTCTGTACGTCTGTAAGGAGAGAGATACGTCTAATCCTTTCTGTCAAGTACATAGGGTATCCGGTGTGATGATATCACAAAAAATATAATATCCATATAGCTTGCAACAACGCCTATACAACTGGTTGTAAATGATTATCCCCATTTGATGTAACATCTTATTTGGACGGTCCTGCTTCGATGATCATTGTCGACTCTAACATGTTCTCTTAACACAACTCGGCTTCGTGTTTTACGATCCCTGTTCCATATAGACATCAAGTTACAATTACTGCGTGCGGGTATCTTCAGCGTCCCTATTCTTTTTTGCTGACATGTTTTCAATTTCTGTAAAAACATTTCAACTGTTTCATTATGGAAACACGAATACATCTAAACACGAATATTTCCATCGCTAAGAAAAACGACACATTTCACACGTTATGAATTCTTACTATAGTTTGTAATATGGACCTGAAAATGTTTATAAAAGTGCGTGAATTTTAGGACAGAAGTCAGAGATCAAATGTTTTAATGTTTTTTTTTAAATATCAGAACTATAAAAACCGATTATTGACATTATGAATTGAATTAAGGACTCATTTCTATTAAATGAATTCAATTTTAGCTAGATGCAAGTCAAAAATAAAATGTTGATTATCTTCGGAAGTATTACGTACGTTAGAGCAACATGGCGTCAAGTTTAAAAATTCATCTGCTATTAATATTTGAACAGCATTAGCCTAAATCACGGTCTAGTGTTACTGCAAGACCATTGAAGCGTTTTATTAAAATCATTCAATTCCACGCGTGGGCGATAGCTGCATCTATTGTCCAAATTAACCCAGTCTCAAGCCGCTTACGTTGTCTATTCAATTGGTTAATATCATTTTGGGCCAACTTGACCGCCGTTTGACATCACGACTGTACCATCCTTGTAAGACTCACTCGTGGCTCTAACCGTGCATTGGTTTGCTCTCGTATTACATTATATCTTAGTCATCTTTAAGGCACTTAGAACGTGCTGAAGGCTGACAGTAATTGATAAACGTTATCTACGTAAGCACAACATCTAAAAATCATTATATGCTATCGCCATACATTACGATTATCTAGGCATCATTGAACAAGTCCCACTAATATTTGTTTATAATTTTGGATATCCGCCCTTTATTCGGGCTTATACCCAGCTATCGTATCCTATATCCAGGACAGTCCCGTGAAAGCACTCTGGAGCACTTCGTTCGTGCCTTACAACGTCTCGTCTCACTTCAATTCATATGGGTTATTGGAAGCTTGTAGTTAATGCTTGTTGAAGACTATATTTATTTATTTTTACTGGCAGGGGTTTGTGATAGTTTCAGACAAATTAATTAAGGGCATCCTCCACCTTCTCTACAGTTTTGAGATACACCACATTTTGTGCTTGGGACATATGAGTAATTATTTCTTTTACCTCGCTAGCTGTCGTTCCTATTGTGATATTCACGATTTTACCGCGTAAATCACCTTTGCATTCAATATCCTTCGGCAATATCTATTTTAATGATATATTAATGAATAGATTCACATGTAATAGCGTCGGGGTAAATTGATTACATTGTAATGACGCGTACAGTGGGCAACAGCGCCGGCGCTCGCGTTGCGACGTCTCACTGAAGACATACTCAGTATATAAATTAATGGTTAATACAACCATATCAACTGTTACTTCAACTCTTCTACGTACACGAAATTGTATCGATTTAGATGCCTATTATTATTACGTGTCTTTTATTAAAGTTAAATATACAAATACTATTATTTCACTGTTTTTATTTCACTGATTCCATTATAAAATGGTAACATTCTGTTTGGCCATAGTTTATTAATCGGTATAGAAAAATAATTTTCATTCCTTATTAACACATTAGTTTCAAGCGATCTATAAAAACATCAAAAACATAATTTTCAAACGGCTCACTTTGTATTGCAAATATATTGTGTTAAATGTTTGATTACTTTTATATACAAAATGGACTGATTTTGTCATTTCAATGAGACTATGGCGTACGTTTCTAAATGTGATAGCACTATTGCGTACATTTTTATACCAGAAAAGTGAAATCTAATACCCGCAAAACGCAGGACCAACGGCATTGATTTAAATGACTTCATGTCAAATAAAATGCGAGGCCATTGGGTACTTTATTTGACAGAAAAGTTCTCGTTCGTAAGCAACTGAGCGCGATAACAGGACCGTATCTGATTGACTGTAGTCTTACAAATCTGAATAAGAGTTCACGCGTGTTCCCGTTTTATAAGGTCAATGAACAGGAGAATTTTAATGTATGTATGTGTTGACGGTTCCAATGATAGCGTGTTAAGGGCTGCTCACAATTACGTATCTTCAAAGCGACGAGAAAGAGGCTTGTGATTTGTCTGCTGTGTCTGTTCGTTTTCGTAAAAATGTTTGTATAAAATACTCATTAGTATCATCTGTACTTAGGTACATACATATGTAGATACATACTAGTATATACATACATCGTATTCGTGCTTTATCAGAGTACTATTAAGCGTAAAAAAATATTTTTGGATTTTTCAAATATAACCCTTAAACTCTTGAAGTTATATATGTGTTATCTATGTCGGGACGGAAAAAGAATACATCCCTGAGCCCTTGCCGAAACATCAGGGTCAGGCGAATAAGCGCGGCGCTATCAGTATGGCGCGGCTCGCCTATGCACGGGTACGTGTCGTGGCCGCTGATGGGTAGCATCGAACGCGATGCAAGAAGTTGTGCTTTATGAACCCCAATCCACATGCCTTGCATGGAGATTATAAACAAAAACCCCTCATGGGGAAGCTACCTCCAGCAGTCGACTTAAGGGATGATGATGATTAAATATGATTATTTAAAAAAAATTGTCTTTATTATTAATATTAGCTGTTACGTAAGGTTAATAAAATGCTATGTTGCGTTCCGATCACACAGCTAACATCTTCACAGGTGACAGCCACTGGCAGCGGTGAGGTGTTAACAGCTCATTAGCTACGACAGCCTACCGCCGGCAGCCGGTGGCGTGATGTTAGCTGATTGACACTCTGAACATCATTATAAATGACAATACAAGGTCAATGATGTCAAATTTGGTTTTATTATTCACAATATATTTATATAACCTGGACGACTATAGATGGTTAACTATTTATATGGTAATAGCCTTACCGCTTGTTTCCTCTGGCGTCTATAACAAAACTCGTGAAACGTGGGATTGCGTTACACTTGCCTATCCCTTTGAGAAAGTATAGGCGTGATGTTATGTAAACTATTTTAATTACATTTCATAATTGTTTTTACCTTTGATTGTATGTTTCTCCCGTATTTAGGCGTCCAGCGCTCTACGAGATAGCTTCTGCCAAAATACAGTACCGGAAAATATTCCTACCATCTACACGTTTATCTAACAAACTTTCAGTGACGAAAAAACTTAAAAAAGCTGTTAAAATACACGCAATAATAATGTTTTAAAGGCTTACCTAACATTTCGTTACAATCATTTTGGCGTGTAAGTAAGATTTAGCTCTCTGTATATATTTTACGTAAATCTCTTGGGTCCGTTACTTGGACTCACTCTTGAATATCTCTCGAGGGAGAGTCCGGAGCACATCCGATGGAGGTATTACAATGTAAATGCATGAATATTTCCCCAGCTCGCCTCTGTTTAGTAGTTACTTTTTTACAATGACACGGAATATTTAATAGGAATAGATCTGTATCAGTGGTCTCCTAACAATAACATGTACTGGCATAGTCATACCTACATATACATATGTAGTTATGCTATGGCTACGGTGCATTTAAAAAGCACACAATTTCTTAAACCTGTAACCTCTTCTGCAATAGTTTTTATAACTTAAGTATTCTTCTTTAATAGTGAGTCATAACAGAAGTTTACGCTCATCTGTCACCGCATGTCCCTTCGGTGATCCTTAATCAGTGTTCGTTAATAGTACTCGCACCGTCGCGCACAGAGCCGCGCTGAGCGTGACGCGCTCTCTATTTTCGTTTCATTTTGATGGACACTGATTAATTCGTCATGTAGTCCAATGTCATAAGCACGTCAACAAAGTGTTATCCATCAGAGGATATGAAATTAAACAATGGACGGAATTAGAATGGGTGGTCCGAAATGTACACACATATGAAACATTTACGAGTGTATTGTCGTGTAAGAAGCACTGCCTTATGTTTATACGTGTTTGTCATTGGTATAAGTAGGTGATGCTCTATCATAACTGACATAGAAAGACATCCCTAAGGAACTGTCAGGAGAAAATCTGTGTATACCTAAAATAGAAGCAGCGGCATAACTTGTGATTTTAAGTTAGCTTCATCTCATCCTTCATGCTGAGTTCAAGGTAGCTGCGGGACCGCCCCAATTTAATTTTATATTACCAACAACATATAATAGTAAAAATACTTACAACACGAGCTACAAATGTCGTATCTTGTTTGTTGAGTTAACATACAACAATAGCTGATGCACTCACAGCAAACACGCACATATTACGTAACTACGAGTCCTCAGAATCTTTATCTGTAGGTAGTTTTTCGTTTTATCGGGTCGAGGTAGTGATACAATAAGAGTAAAGCTACGCAAGTGAGTGTCGTAATTGGCTGAGAGCGGATAATTAAATAGTCGGTAAAAACCTTGCCTTCAATTCAAAAGTTTCTTTACATTTTAAGAACTCAAGTTCTTTAAAATGTATTCTCTCGATGGGGCTAAGATAGGGCGATATTATGTTTTTTATCGACTAAATTCACTGTTGCTTGTAAGAGACTTGACATTTGCTACAAATTGCACCGCGTCGAAAACCTTGACTGCAATTCAATTGTAGAAGCATGAATCTCTTTACTTTTGTATAAGCACTCTAACGATAACCGGGCTTGAGGTATACTTTTGTGGATCGTGACTGCCGCGGAATGATATCTACTTATCATAATTTCACATTATTCAATAGTTTTAAAAAAGTTTAAACAAAAGCCTGTTTCACAATTAAATTACAAACAATTACAACTCGTAAATTGTGTATAGCAGTAATTTCATTTCCTACATAGATTCAAACAATTACAAAAGTTTGTTGGTAACTGACTGAGATAGCAATTTGAAATAAGTTCTACGGTGGAATCTGTACTAATAACAAAGAAACCCAACTGTGTCGAAGCAGGTAAACTAGCTACACACCGAGCAGAAAATGTTGAGAACGACCACATTTCCCTCCCCTTGAATTATCGGTTCGTTAGTGCGAAAGCATTGGGAACGGAAACCTGTACAATTTAATGTTATTTCTCCCAAGTGGAGGTATTAGCACATTAGAAAACTAGGGGTGCCCGAATCGCCCCTTGCCAATCGTATTTTATGGCCACAACGCTCATATATACGTCGGAAATACAATTCTAAAAATATTATGCAAGTTAAGTGGAATAATATTCGCCGCGATACCTATCTTGTGGCCGCCTAATGCAAATTTTCACATAGCATCATTGCACCATTGTGTTACGTTAAACCTGATATCACAATATCTCATGAGGGATATGAGTAATGTGTAATATCGTTGGATTAAAATAAAATTGACTAACATTTTAGACAGACAACTTCGTTTCTGGTCAGCAAGAGTAGATCCATTCAACCTTCCACTAAATGGGTCCTGGCTTCAAATCCTAGCGAGCGCCTCTATAGAAAACATCGTAAGACAAATTATGCAACTTATAGTTCTCCATAATTTTCTCTGAAGCGTGAATAGTCTACCAACCCGTACACGGCCACTGTGGTAGACTGGTCTTAACCCATTTCAGTTTGAGAAGATATACGAGTACAAGAGTGGAGTGATATTAGAACCCAGAATTCCCACTTCATGGTTTTCTGGCAGAGACACCACTACTGTATCTGCGGGTACATGTTGTTAAGTACGTTGCTCCATAACTATGTTCCAGTTTGACTGCCTCGTTGGTCAAGTGGTTGCAAGCGCGATTGCCGATCGGGAGGTCCTGAGTTCAAACCTCGGGTCGGGTACCTACTATTGGATTTTTCTAAAATAAAATTTCTAGTAACTCAGAGTCTGGATCTGTGCCCGGTGTATGTTAATAGACTCATCACCTATTCTATGGAACTTAGACGTAACTGACGAAACGTGGGAGTGAAATACACTTCTCTGCCTACCCATTCTGGGATTACAGGGGTGATGTTACATTTCAGTTTGAATAGCGTCATAGACAGACATACTTTATCACGTCGCGTATTATAACCTACTATGAATGCAGTCAATATCGGGCCGATTCAAAATTGTTGGCGAGCGCGTTGCTACTCCTGAAGACAGGTCGCCTTACACACAACCGACATCCACCCTGTTCAGAACAGAACATGATTTTAACGAGAAATGCTTTCCGCTAGAAATTAATTTTAAAATGTTTGATTTGAATGTAATTAGAATGTTACAAATTCCGTCTCTGGAGATATCTGAATAGTTAGGTATGCTATAGCTACAAACTACACGCTGAGACGGCGTTGTCTTAGACGTAATTACTGGCCAATAACACCCGGGGGACCGGTGTGGTCGGTCGCACTATGTTCCACTAGACCTGAGGTTACGTTTAAGACCGGTTGCATCTACACACGCTTAAGTACATAATACGTGACAAACAAGTCTCGTAATTAATGTGTATATGGTATATCGTATGTGTGCGAGAAGAATTCTGTGCGCGGCGTGGTCGAGATTGCAGTCATGAGTGCCGCGACTGGCCGCGCGGTGTTCATAGCCTAAATGTACTAGTTCTGCCCACCAAGCCAACATAACTGTCACCTAACCGTAAAAACTTGAAGTGATTGTTTCACATACTTTCAAAGGTATGAAATAACTCGCAGAATTTCCATATTCTTAATTGCATTTTAAAATGCCCCTAAGAAGTAGATGGAATATGTATAACGAACGTTGTGTTTCATATACGAGTATGACTGCTCCACGTTAGTAGAACCTAAACTCCAACAGAAAAAAACTCATCTTTTTTGTATCAGTCAAAGCGTAGGCTATAGCATATTTTTTGAAAAATCCTACCACTCACCGGACATCCATACAGCGGACATTTTAAAGCTGTGTGTGACAGAAGCAAACCACAGTCATGGTTTTATTCGTACGATATATTTCACATAAACGAACTGCCCCATGTTATATAATATTGCGTCTGCTAAAGAATAATGTTAAATACTTCGTCCTAGGTTTTAATTGCTTCATGTCGTTTCCCATTAGCGCCTTCGGTGTATGACAAAGACGGATGCTCGTTACGTACATTACACACGATATCACGTTTAAGAATCTTAGTAAGCGTGCGCGTCCTCCTCTGTGATCTTTTGTGTTGTCTTAAAAAGCCTTTACATCACTCAACGGCAGCTAAAAATACATGTCTTTGTTCCCGTAACTTCCAGACCCGATACAATCTTGTAATAGATTAGTGACGTCATGGGGCTCTTTTACTTAAGCACCACTTGATTTATGTTATCCTTCTACGAAACATAGGCCTACAGACCGCTAAAGGTAGCCGCACCAGTTTCACAAGTATCCTTCCCTGCATGCAGCAGCCGCGCTGCACAACTATGTTCTGGTGTTTAAGTTCAGTACTGGGGCGAGGCAAGACTACTGTGATTTGTCTCCGGCGTCACTATTACTTACGAGTAGCTACAATTATCTATTTATGAGCTGTCAACCTCGAAACTTATAATGATACAGAAGTAATGAAAAGTAATGAACAATCAAGCAAGAATGTCGATTCACCAAATAATTCTGCACTATATCACAATAATATTACACATTTAATTTAATTTTTTTCACAAAAAATCATCCTGTTTCTTTAATTTTTCATGCGGTAAACACGTTATTTCTGTTAATCTGACTATCTTTAAATAAATACCTTCAGATAATAGTAAAATCAATTTCATCTAGAGACTTAAATAGCTCTTAACAAGGGAATGATCTCATATTTTCCAAATCTCATATTTTAAAATCCTTTCAATGTGCAGCGCGTCAATAAATGTAAATTCTTGTTATTTCGAAGTGCATCGCTTACCAATACATACCGTGTGGGTACGCACATGCATGTTCATATTCACGTTACATTTTCACATAGCATCATTGCACCGTTGTGTTACGTTAAACCTGATATCACAACGAACCTGCCTAATAGTGGTTACACTGTATCTCTCTATATTAACACAGAACGCGCTACATAAAACTCACCCATGGGGAATTTACAACATGTATGGAAATAATATATAACGAAACAGATTTTTTGTTAATAACTTGTGACTTACGAGTATGACGATGACTTGTGATATATAGGACGGAGAAGCAAACTGGAGGTTTCATTCATATTAGTGAATGTTGTGAATATGTCAACCATTATAATATAACATCTCGGAGAGGGCACTGTGTAGGGCGGCGAGCCATACGCACAAGCTGAACCATAACATTACAATAAAGATTGATACAACTATGCTGTTAGGTAGCATCTTCAAAGCTTTTATAAATATATATCTTGTATCACTTACATAAATGTAATCTGCAAGAGATCTTGCGGGGATCTTAGGAGGGTTATGGGGAGTCATTTGGCGTGCATATATGACGAGTGTGAGGAACCTGGAGGAACATGTCAGTTGTGCAACTATAGTGATAGCAGCGATGCTCTCTTTCAACCCTTTAAGGAACCGGGCGTGACGGTATAATAATAATAAAAGAATAAGAAATAAACCCGCAAATAAAATCTAGTAAGAGCGTCGTGTACCTTTTTTTTTTTTTGTTTACGGGGGGGAAACCTTCAAAAGGTACACGGTACCATGGGAGTGATACCGGGTTATGTGGGACTTTTACCGCACTAAAACCCCCTCGGTGGCTTTCCTCAGCGCTAATAGGAGGGCTCCGGGATCTCCGATGGAACGCACCGGTGTCCTCCTAGCGCAACGCCCCGACGG
>DWFV01000922.1:0-12361 GCA_018246775.1 Parelbella machaon machaon
AGCCTTTTTACAAAGATTAGTTTTTATAATGGATTTAAACTTGTTATGTGAAAGATTAATAATGTATTTTGGTATTTACATTGTAAGTAGTAATGTTACTATCATTGGGTAATCAAAGATGGAAATAAAAAACAGCCATATTAATTGTTCAGAAGATAATTGTATTTATAAGGCGAGTGTAAATGGTAGCATCGATTGAGATAGACTTAGTGTAGGTACTTGAATCTAATCGGAGATATTCTAAGAGAAAATCAGGTCAGTTTCTTCAACAGACGAGCATGTATGAGGCCAGCAACTGCGAGTTACATTAGACACTTAAGGGATGATTTTTGTAACATCTTTATTAGCTAACGTCCTCAGATTATTTGCATATTTTCTGATATATTGAAAGATTTAAATAGCTTCATCCCTTATTTAACTCACTTAGGGTTCATCATAATCATCATAATCCTAAATCATCAACATTGTGACAAGATTTATGAATGTAAAGTTATCTGATAATTGTCAGTTGTCTGAAACATATTTTGTTATTTATTTCTTAATTTTTGGACTTTTTTTTGAGTTTAAATTAAAAATCATCAGCATCGTATGCCTGTCTCGGCTTGCTACTGCTGCTGGCTGAACTGGAACTGGGGAGTTAGAAGTCTCCGACACCGGCGTGCGTGTATGAAGAGAGTGGCGAGAGTGAAGTGAAGTGAGTGAAGAGAGTAGTAGAAGCACGTCAGATGTGAAACGATAATGTTATGTGACATTCGGTGTCCTTTGCCTATGCCATAACGGACGACGCGTGATGATATAATGATAAAATAAAAACATTTATCTACCATGCTAGAAATGTAAATACAATTATATGTAGATATCTATATAAATCTGTACAAGTTACATATACCCAACAAATCGGAAGGTCTCATTGATTTCGGTGATCTACATGTACAAACAGACAGACAAACAGTAAAATATCTACATCTTGTATGTTCTTAAATACCATATCATTGAACAGGTCATTAACAGAACGCGCAAAACACAAGGTGATTACATAATTACATAACAGTACTAAAAATATTTTACTTACCATCCTGTATATTTATAAGTAAACATAACAGCATAACTGTCATTAACTTTATGCTAATCTCTAGAAGTTTATCAGTTGTAATGATATCTATCGTAACACGTAATAATAAATTTATATTGATTGCCTCATTTAGCGGATACGATTGCTACTAGTGGTGGTTCAGCGAAATACGGGCGTGATGCTATGTTATGCATTTTACTAACACATTTTCACATTTTTATAACGTAACTGATGAAAAGTAGGAGTGCTACCCTTCTCTGCCTAACTCTTCGGGGGTTATCGGCTTTTGTACTTTTGATTAGTACAAAGGTTACCACGCATAGTTAGCATTTGCCAAATCACCCCTCGTACAATATTCGGACATATTAAAGCTTTATGCAACCGCTCGCCGGTACCACGCGTGTCGCAACCTCGGCCGCTTAGATAACCGTTACATAACAGATTGACATCGACCAACTGTGTTCAGATCGTGTTTTCGGAACAAATGCACCTGAAGAACACGGCGTGTTTTAATACTGCGGCATATTCAAATACTGCGGCATATTCAAATACTGCGGCAATATTAAATACAAGTGCATTAAGTGTAAGGTCATATTTTAATAGCGCGGAATATTTAAATACTGCAGCGTGATAAAAACAGTGTTATATTTTAATACTGCGGCATAATAAATATAGTGGTATATTTAAATACTGCGGCATATTTAAATGCAACAGCATTAAATATAGGGGCGTGGTTCAGTATAGCGGCATATTGAATACTGCGGCATATTTAAATGCAACAGCATTAAATATAGGGGCGTGGTTCAGTATAGCGGCATATTGAATATTGCGGCATATTTAAATACAGTCGTTTATTAAAAAAAGGATTGGATATCCAGGTTGATTCAAATTGATCAATATTTATCATTTTCAAAACGAAGAAGTTTTTACTTTGACTTATTTTATTTTTGTGTAAATGTTATACTGAAAAAAAACCATCTAAAAATGCTGTTCAGGGTTCAATTCCGTTTGATCTCCGTAATTTTTATTTTTCATAAAACAAGTGGATTCTCATTGAGTTTAAGTTTTCTTCGCATAATATTATGTCGTTCTAAAATCTTAAAGTCGAAAAAATGGTTAGTGGTCTATTTAATAACGGTACTAAGTCCTGATAAATTAATTATGCTTCGATTCTTCCCGTAAAATTGTTATTCTTTTCCTGTTGAAACATTTGAGTTTTATGATCATTTGCCTCGAGAATTATTAAGTTGCATTTGATTTAAATTCAGATAATCAAGACGTGACTCCCTAGGGGCCTTGACCTTCACGTTGCGAGAAGAGATCTGTGTCTATTAGTAGGACTATTAAAAGATTATTGGTGATGATGATGATGATGATGATTATGATAGTGATATTGATAATAGTGATAATAGTGATAATGGTGATGTTGATGATTATGGTGATGATAATGATAACAAATCGTGACGCGATAACGATAGCTGTAATGAAAATAATAGAATTAGTAATAATATAATGCATTGTTATTGTTGTAAATGACGACAATAAAATAGATGATTACTGTAAGTAAAAAATAAACAGTCTGTGTGTAACTGTTACATGCGATTGGAGTAAATCTACTTTGACGTTGCGACAGAAATTAAAATTTGTTCATATTGAGTTGTGGCAACTTTACAACCAATTTTTTTTATGATAATTACTTGTGTTATTGTCGGTATTCCGTTTTATGACATTTGCATAGAGATAAATCAAAGTTTATCTTATGATGTGAGAGAATACTTTGCTTGTAAGTAATATGACTGGAGAAATATTATTATTATTATATTACAATCAGATACACCTTTATATAGGTATAGGTGGGTAGCGAGGCGCATACAGGATATATTGCAGCCTATCTTGTTTTAGCCGCCAAAGTATTTTTTTTTAAATCTCCAGTTATACTTTTTAAATGTTTCAGCACATGCCAATTGTATTAAAATCTTCACTTTGAGACTTATGATTCCCGCGTTTTTGAATTTTTCAAAATGGCTGACGATTCTTTCCATAACTATTCCTACAATAATAATTAATATGACTTCTAAAATATTTGAAGTCAACAAATCTATTATAATTATTAAGTATCAACTATTTTGATCGAAAATTTTAACGGATGTTACACATACATATAAATGTAAATGAAAAAAATACATTTAAACGTTATTAATAAATGAAGCGTAACTAATTCTGAACGTTACTTCCCTCGGAAAAAGTTCTCAGTTATCCACATGTCGCGCTTAAAGAAATTTTACTTAAAAAAATTCTGTTACTTTCAAGTCGCGCTTAAAGAAGTTAGCGCCATGAAGGTCATGGAAGAATTGGATGCGAAGAGCTGAAGATCGAGCTCAGTGGCGTGCCATTGGAAAGATCTATGTCCAGTAGTGGACGGTAGTAGGCTGACAATGATGAAGATGATGATGATGGTTAAAGAAGTTATACTTCAAAAGTTCTGAGTGTCTTAATAGGCGTCTAAGATCGATAGAATTCGTAATAGATGTCGTTCTTGCAACTACTCGTCCAACGAGGCAGTCCATCACAATATCTTAGTTTAAAACATTTTTAAATAACTTATGTTTTATTGGTTAAACATATACGTATCACATTCACAATAAATGATTGTAGGAATGAAGGAAAGTCTTTCGATAAAACAAGGTCAATGGCAAGCTATCGAGGGAAGTGTACATAATTTTTTTTATATATACATTTGTATATATGAAATCGGTTTGTCCGTGCGTACGATAACGCGTGGTCAATGTACAGTGCGTTCCGGTTCCGATGGCTAGTTAAAAATATATTCCTGAATTGAAAGATTTAATTAGAAGATATTATTTTAAGATTTTATTATTATTATTATTATTATTAGATTTTATTTTATCATTAACGTCATAATCTCTATCATCATCACTAATGACCTTACTAATAAGCTCCATATCGTCCTCTCCTCAGTTGATCTCATAGTGTTTCTGCCTGCAGCCTTTCGCAGATTCTCATCTTACTTGATTAATAAAGGTCGTATTTAAAGATCTGTAACACACGTTACGTCTAATTAAATTTGTCACAGACAGATTTTGACAACACCCTTCTCTGCCCTAACACAGATCACACTCATAATGAAGAGGAATGTTCCAGAACCTTCTAAATATATTTCCTTACGATCGTTCTAGATGTTTCAGACGCTTTTGAAAGAAATACTATAAAAACTCAGATATATACTCAGAGTGGCCCCGGAAATAGTGTTGCTCAAAGATTGCATTGTTAACTGATCAGGACACGTCATCGAGGAAATCTGGCGTCTAGTGAGTGACAAGCGTTAGAGCTATTTATTACAAGCAATTAAAATAACAATGGTCGAAGCACTGCCGTGTAATGAAGCGTTTATGGCATCATATTCCCATACTAATGATTGATTGGAGTTTAGATCAGTAGTTACTTGTTTGTTAACAGGGCTTTAGGTTTGATTCCCATCCGAATTGTTAGTGTGATAAGCTTGTGTGATGGGCACGAATATTTTGATTTTTTTTTGGGTAATCCAGAGAATGAAGTGTGAATGTTGTTAATAGAAATGTCTAATAGTGTCTCGAGGTCTGGATTTATGCCCGTTCTGTAGCAATAGCCTCAGCATCTATTCCATGGGGGTCATAAACTTGACTGGCGAAAAATGGGAGTATTGTACACTTCTTTGCCTACCCTTCAGTGATTACAGGCGTGAAGTTAAGTTTTATGGTATGAAAAGAGAGATGAATATAGAAGAGTCAAAGATCTTTACGCAAAGTATACGTCTGTTAAGCCGGCATATAATTAAATCATTTACGTAGATACTCACTAAACGGTTAATAGTAACATATGATTATATTAAATGTTTCCGGCTGTAATTAAGTCCTATTTGGAGGTGAAGCTGGGAATTATTTGTAAAGGTCAATGACATGTGTGTGTTTTTGACAATTCCCGTTGACGTTTAAATTGGTGTCTCAATAATAATATGTTGGCACAACGAACGTGCCACCATCTGACTCCAAATTAGAAAGAGCCTGTGCTATGGTAATTGGACAGCTGATAAATTGCATTTCTAAACATATTATTTTTATCGCGCTAGATTTCTTACGAGGTAAGCAGAGAGCAGTGAGTGCTAATTATCCCTATCTTTACAGATCTTACGTGCTTCGTCTACATATATTATTCTCCATGCACGCTGGTTTTCAAATATATATCTACTTATATAGATAACTTGACATCAAATATCTATACTTCCCGGAAGGGATAGGCAGAGGAGTATACTATCTTCACATTTTATTAACAGAACAGATACCAGTTTTCAGCACACGTTAGTACCGACCGCAAATCGAACCCACAACCCCCAACACAGCCAGGGTCACTAACCGCCTGGCCATCGGGCCAATCATCGTATTCAATATCTCGTTTCCTATGGTCGCGTCCGCTGTCGATCGGTCATTTTCGAGTTCAATGTCGGAGAGCGTCCGATTTGGGAAGCGCTGGACAGACTAGTGAGGTGAAAGTTTTGACCAATTGTGTATCGATGGTTGCTTCATACAACCGGTTGGTTTGTGTCTATGGTTCATCATAAGCAGAAATACGTGTCTGCATTTCGCATCCCACTCTAATTGTTTTAGATTGGAATCCTAGTGGGTTTATTTTGTATTGAAAATCCTGCGATTTTAACATTAAATATCATTTGTTATAGCCGTGAAGGAAATTATTGAGAGAAAACATTGCTGCAACCTTCAATTCTATTAGGCGTATGAAGTTCTTCAGCCGTACTTAGCCAGCATAGCGAATAACCTTCCGTTCTCATTCTCTGAGGAGTCCAGCGTCGAATAACATAACGTTTAAAAGGATAGTCGATGATAATATTTCCAAAAACGTTAAATATGTATTTCCAAGATATTAAAAATAAAATATGTGCAGCTCAAGTTATATTTTATAATAACAATGGGTTTAGCCGTTCCGAAAATTACCCCAGACGAATAGGCAGACTAAAAAATAATTATAGAACGGGATGGTTGCATCGTGCAACGTAGGTATAATTAATCCTATGTATTTAATAAAACGAAATTATTGTGTACATACAGATAGACAGGCACTTCGCTGTTATTATAAGCAATGATATTATTTTTTCATTGTAGTTTTAGTATAATTTTAACAATTGCATTTTTGTCCTATCTACTGATCCGTTCACTTCCGGTCAATTCTAAGAACATCGACTCAGATAATACTTAATAAAATTATTCGGAAATGATAACAATAATGCCTTTCCAATATATCCGAAATAAATACGCTTAGCCTTACCTCTTCTGACTCTACCATTCACACTTGCTTTATACATACATCTCTTTCGTCATACTACCGTCATATTTTATTCTTTCTACACTAAGAGCCTGGCCATCCCTTTTTAAATCACAGCTAATAAATTTTTTCACACTAACCACTCTCTGATCGAATCATTCGACTCAAAAGTCAAATGACCTATATTATCGCTGGCTACATTAATAAAAAGAAGACCAACTGCTTGTCGTGACTGTTTAATGTCTGTAATCGTGGCAGTCAGCCACTGGCGGTCACAGTCGCTTGTTATCGCGGTCAAGTGTTATTTAAGAATACCCAGTGCCCATCTATCATCTATTATAAAATTTATTGCGTTAGGTTATTATTAGATTAAAAAAAAGAATAGGTATACGCGGCATAATTTATTCGAAATTTAAATCATACGGATTCGAAACTTAAATAATTTAAATTTCGAATCGGTCCGCTAATTTTGGTAAATAAATCGTTCCAAATTTGAATACCAGCTAGACCATTAAAAATCGTTATTTCCGTGTTGTTCGATATTTAATTTATTGCAAATTTTATACAACACAATAATGTAAAATTGTCAAATGTATATTAATGTATATGTAAAAAAGTGTAAAATTCAAGGGCGAGAATAAATAATATACATGCGAGTAGTCTTCCTGAAATTAACATAAGTTATATTGTTCGCCTCCAGCTGTCTTTGCGGTACTTAAATATTAATGTAATTATTGATTTTTAAAAATGAAGTTTACAAGGCCAACGGTGCGTCCGAGATCATTCAGATAGCATACGTACATATGTGGTGTTGGTGAATTACCATTAAAATATGGTAACTAAGGTGAAGGAAAATATCGTGTGAAAATATATAACTTATGTTTTTTCATAATATTTTCTAAGTCGCATAAAGTCTTTCCACTAGCAATTGGCCAGTGCGATAGACTATGGCCGTAACTATTATGACAATAGATCTGTCCAAAATGAACCGAAAAATGTTTCAGAAGGTCGAAAAATACAGACTGATTTAACATGTAGGTACCTACTTTATCCAGATTTATTCTTCACAATAAAATAGGGAGATTTAAGTTTGTTGCAGCACACTTCGTATGCAATAATAGCCTTAATACATTTATGTTAAAAATGCAGTTTAAAAGTGAATTTTTGCACAATAAAATCGCACCGCGCGCTGACCCACTGACACAGTGGTTGTACGTACATGAAATATGATGCGCCTATTCGAGCAATTTTTACGCATTGCCACACGAAATGATTTTCGTAATAAATACTTCGGTGTAATTTATAGGATGTAACGATTTTGCGCGTTCTACCTGTCATAATACACCCTTTATTAGATTCACTGTTGTACAAGGATGTTAGAAAGAGAAGGGATAAGGGTAATCTTTACCTGCCCGTTCTATTGGGTATAATTAAATTAGATTTTTAAATAACATATCGAATAATATATTATCTAATTATTCCATTAATACGCTTCCATATTCTGATAATATTTATCAAAATAAATCAAATACGAATTTCGATCGTAATCAATTACATTTTTGATTTAAGCACATTGAAATTCTTATATCAAAGACTATTATGTGTCTGACATTGACAGAAATTTAATTTAATTTAATGTATTTGCAACACATTTATTATATATAATTTCAAGTAGTTTGTTCGCGATGAACTCCGAGACTATTTAATCGATTTTAACATTTATTTCTTTTAAATGTGTGATTTTACTCCAATTTAAAAGATAAGATAGTTTCAATCCCGCTGTTTTAAAATTCCTTAAAATCGTTATGGATTTAAACTCGGTAAAAGAGCCCTAGGAGTAGAACAAAAGGGCTGTAAGCGCCGTGCAGCACGGGCCAGTTATGCGTTTAATGGAATTGCAATGAAAGGCAAAAATCACATTATCGTAACAATTTTATATTGATATGAAACTTGTAGTACGCCCTCTGGCCCAGTGGAATGATCATCTGCGAAAGGCTGCAGTCAGATGCTGGATGCGACAAGCCGAAAGGCGCGGTGGCGCTCATTGGGTGAGGCCTATGTCCAGCAGTAGATTGAGATATGCTGATGATGATGATAAAACTTATAAAACTGTACAGAGTTTACCGGGTCAGGTATGATACTTGTTACTTATATTAACATTTATTTTTCTGCACTCCTTTTCTATATGAACTGGAATTTATTGTATGTATATATTAAATACATATATACTTCGCGCACGCGATTTCTTTAAAAAGAGTTACATAAGTTTCTTTTCACATTTTAATATGTACATAGATAGTTTTTATTACAATTTTATTCGGTTTCTTTTATCATCCGCCATAAGTTTTTGAATTAAATATGTACTAAATAAACGGCACACGCAAAAGTTAATAAGACTGCAAATTAGGCTACTTTGTAATTATTCACGTAATTTATAATTTCATATATCAATAAATCTTTGTTTATAACTCTTCTATACGTGCGCATGTCACTGAACTCGTCTAAACGGCTGGACCGATTTTGATGAAATGATGTGTGTGTTTGAGTGGATTACTGGGCGGTTTATGTTCACAGTTGAATTCGATAAATGGTGCTGGGATGGGGTTCCAGCATTTTGTTCTTTGTTTTAGACGGATTCTTATTTTTTCGCATATCGAAGGGGGGGGGGGGAGATGTTGAAATGATTTAAGTACATTGTGCTTACAATGAGAACTCATTTGACGCTCGCCATCCGCTCAAACAGTTAGTTAATACGGAATTTTTACTGCTCTGTTTAACGCGTAATTATTCGTAATTATGAATAATTTATTCGCGAAATAAGTATATATTATAATTGTAGTTATCTTCCTAATATGAACGGAGTTTGTCAGCGCTCTCATTGGTGCTTATAAATTAGTTTAACTTTTTCTTGTATTTATGACTGGCTGGTTGGTAGAGCCTCAAGAGAAGCTAGATTTCCTATAAGAAGGTCAGGTAGAAAGTACTTATAATAGATAAGCCTACGTGACTGCTTTGATAAGAACCAAAATGGCGTATGTACATATGCTATTTTAGTACTACGCGAATGAAATATATTTTCCGATAGTAATTATTATTGTAGGTTCTAGATTTTTACTTGAAAATAGTAGGAAGGGACTATTTATCAACAAAACATCTTATTATTAACTCTTATCTATTATTAACTCTTACTCTATTTCTACTCTCTCTTTGTTCATTGTTGTTATGACTTGGGACAAAAAGCTTCATATGTATTTTCATACGTACCAATATTGATGTTTACAGAATTAAGTTTGAAAATGAATATTATTAAAATACTCTTGAATTATAATGTGAAATTGCTTTCTATGATTTTTGATGTCTTAACATTTTGTTTTTAAGAGATATTATAATACAAAATGAATAATGAATATTACAAAACCATTTAACTGGGAAATGGTTTTGGAATAGTTTGGAATAGTTGTCAACACAACTTTAACATTTAAAATAAGATTTTGGAACCTAATAATATAGCCTATTTGGGTAGCACGGTACACATTGTCCTTGAACTGGCTCATGTTGGGCGGATTGAAGGTGAGTATCACTTACCATGAGCCCGCGCGCTGCGGTGCGATATGAGCATGCTGAACGGTGGTGGGCGGCGCCCCTGCAGCCCTAGCAGCCGCCCGCCCACCGCCTGCCCCACCGCCAGGTATTGCTTATGCCCCATTGTCGATCACTTGCTTGTGGTCTGTACCATTCGTGATGGTGAGCTGGGGACAAATAGAATAGTCGAAGTTAGTGCGTTATTATATTTTTTTGGTGCTCTCTGCCTACCACGTAAGGGACCTGGCATGATGAAATAAAAATAATAATACTGTAATTTTATATCAGCTACATTATATTTGTAAATGTATCCACTTCACGTATCCAATATACCTACATATGTACATATTGTCACCACTGTTTTCTTTAGGTGTAGACAGAGAGTATGGATTTACACCGGCTTCTGGTAATCTTTTTTACTTGCTCCTACACACATTACATTAGCTATACATACACATATATACACATGCATGCACACAGCAATGAAAATATAAAAATAACAGAAAGTAGCTGCCAAAAATACCATTAAAATAATATGACTTACTTTCACACATTCTTTTGCAAGCGAGACTTACGTATCACGAATTAACGTCTCCGTATGCTCAGTAGCGTAGCTGTCAAATTACTACGTATGGGGACATGTACACTAAAATATATAATCTATTAAATTGGTAACTGTTTTCATATTTCACTTGACCTATTGAACTGGTGAATAATGACTGTCTGTTGAGCATGAGATAGTGGGTTCCATTCCAATCCATAACAAATATTTGTGTGATAACAGTCCATTAATAAAATATAAAAAACGATATGCATGTCTTTACATAACTTTTTTGGAACGCTTGTCTGGGAAATAAAAGGTATTTGTATTCATAGAGCCGGTATCAAATTATAGTGATGACCTCAGCACTTCGCTAACGACCTTAGCACTACATTAACAACCTTAGCACTACATTAATGACCTTAGCGCTATGCTAAGCGACCTCCACAGTGTCTCACGACGTCTGGGTCTTAATATGAAGATGGACAAGACGAACATCATGTCCATGTCACACCCGTGCCGGTTGTTCTGGACGGCATTATACCCGCAGTTCTCGTTAAACAGAGCGTGGAACGCCCTCCTACCAAGTGGTCTGACCATTTGAAGACAGCGGCATTTTGCTGGACACAAAACGCCTAGGTAAGAGAGGAATGACGCAAATTGGGCGAGCTCTATGTCCAGCGCTGGGCTTCCAAAGCTTGATAGATGGATAAATCTAATTAAATGTATTTTGTATGAGTACGGGTATATTACGTGACATATTTTTAAATGTATTTTACCATGACATATTTGTGTGCATTGTGTGTATTGCAAAGCCATGAAATTTCACTATAATTTATAAAAGAGACGTGCAAAAAAAAAATATTTTAAAGAATTGTGCCGTGCCATTGGCGTGCCATTGGAGAGGCCTATGTCCAGCAGTGGACGATGACAATCTGATAGCGTGTGTGTGGGTGTGTGTGTGTGTATGTGGGTGTGTGCATATGAATACACTGATGCAGATTTATTATAAAATAGTTGCTTGCGGATATTTCGCGTGTGCATATAAAATGCATAGCGTTGCATAGTCGCTTGTTGTTTCATAGCCATTTATTGCAATGTTTGCTTTCCTTGCGATCTGGGTTATAATGCAACGCAACGCTTAGCTGTTGTGGCCGAATGTCGAATAGAAGAATATATTAAAATGTTTTCGTGTCTGTTATTAAGATTCCTTGTTGAAGTTCGCAGTCTGCATTTGTGGCTATAGTAAGGCAATCGTTTCCTAATTCCATGGACCGTATAAGATTATCGGGGAAACGTATTCGCATACTGCACTGCCTACCGCTTTGGGAAAATACAGGTGTGATGACGTAGTTTTCCCTAATGACTTTCCTAATGGTCCAGTGGTTAGTGAATCTGGGTACAGAATCTGGATGGTTCTGGAGTCGAATCCCACCTGGGACAATTATTTATATGGTTAACAGAAGTGTCTGTCCTGCGTTTGGATGTTAAGAAATATCGTTAAATATATATTAATATATAATGTGCAGTTTGTCTGCAGTCTACTCGCCATGGCACTGTCTAGTTAGAAATCAGATGTCTGTGAGTGGAGATGTCCGAAGATCTTTATCTATGTTATTAATAAAAAAGTATCTCCGACTTTCTCCCCGGGTGTTCTCAATAGAGCTCGCTTTGCTACCCAGTAGTAGACTGAAAGAAGAGTATAGTTATTTTTAGTGGTTTCATAGTAAAAAAAAAGTAATTCACGCCTGTAAACCCCGCAGGGGTAGGCACAGGAGTGTAGTACACTCTCACGTTTCACCAGTTACGTTTAAGTCCCGTGGAATAGGTGG
>DWFV01000923.1:0-12361 GCA_018246775.1 Parelbella machaon machaon
CTTGTCGTATGTAGTAGTAATCCTGAACAAGCTCGTTGTGACGATTAATAACTGAACAGTTATTGTGTATGTGACAAAGTTTTGCTTTCCCTGGATATGCATCTAGGAAATTGTCTCGAAGATTACAGCCTCAAGGCCTAATGTGAAGGCCACAGAGCAGTTGTCTTGACATAAAAAACAACAATACTTTAAAGAACAACAAAACTTTAGACTTATTTCGAATTAACTACGTAAAACTCTTTTTAGTGAGGATTTCAACAGGAGTTATTGGAAGGTTTCTTTTTGTAGACACTGCTGGCTCCACGCCAGCAGTAATTAATTTATAAAACAAAAATTCAAATAATGCTCTTATAATTCGACAAAGATAAATCTTCTTGGCGACTGAATGAACACCGGAACACCGGAGAATTTAAATGCAATTCTGTTAAATTTTGAAAAGTGTTATTGTTTTTTTGTGATATGACAATAAGATGATAAACAAGAAGGGAAAGTACTTTGAACCTCTTTATATAATTTTAACTTATATACTTATCGAGATAAATTTAAAACAAATTGCGCCTGAAACATCACCATCATCATCATCGATCATTTCATCGTTTACTGGCTGCATAGAAGCAGCGTGGTGAAGCTAGTTCCTTGCATCCCTCAATAATGTCATTCGATCATAAATTTTTATATTTCTTAAGTAGTTGAAAGCATTAGGAGTACCTACTGATCTTGTTCAGTTAATATATACTAAGTGAAAAAGTAAAAATAATATTATAAGCCAGAAATTCTTTTTCTACTTCTCATATATTTGTTACGCAATATATTATTTTCTATTTGTGTTTTCAATCTTCAGCTGAAACGCAATATTCTTTTCGCCGAGCGGAATTGGAAATGAGAAATCATTTTGATAAATACTTGGTAAACGAAGTGGTTCCGAAATTTGAACTATGTTTATATAATTCGTCACATCAGCGGTTCCAGGAAAGAGGGAAATTGATTTATTTTAAACATCTTTTTCAGCGTTTTCTCAGGCATCTAGTGCTTATGTTCCATTTTATTTATATTAAATTAACGTGTTTTTTAGTGGAGACCGCGAGTTGGGAAACGCAGGATGGTGCAGAATAACTTCGGCTTGGTAGGATTAAAGAGGACATTCTTAATGATTATTCGAGGTACGCTTTAGACAAATTTGCTACTTCCTAGGTTACATCTAGTTTACCATTAAGTTAGATTGTAGCCAATAGAGCCTATTATTATGATAGGGTAGAAGCGGCAAGCCGAAGACGGGGTGATATGCGCTCATTGTTGGATTGTTGTTGACGTATACAGGCTGATGTATCCACTGCAGGGTAAATAGTGTTGTTATATATACTGGAGCAGCGTGAAGCCAACGTTTTTCGTGAAAAAGAAAAATTTCCAGCAATAGAGCGCAAATGTGTTATGAGTTCATAAATGCTTATAATGTGTGGAACAGCGATAAAATATTAAATATCAGGGAAGTGGATGCTTTGGTAAAATTTTTATACACAAGCCATTTAAGAGTGAGCCAGTTAAAATTTTATTACTTTACTGTTAAGGAAATACATATATTTGAAATTTCGAGATGTGACCGATTACCTTGCCGGAGTTGTCAAATGTCAGTACAGGACAGCCCTATTAATAACTCATCTAAAGGTGTGTAAATAAAGTATAAGTCATCGTCAAGCCGTTCGGTCATCAATGACCGTTTAACGTTTTGGTAGGTTTGGTTTTAGAAATAATCGGTGTAAGGATACCTAAATTTACAAATCGGGAATTCCGAAAATGAGAACGAGTTACAAATGGAATATGCAAAAATACAATATGGAATATATTTATATACTTATATAATAAAGTAAAATGTGCTTCAGGCCTTCCGAAACAGACCCGTGCCCAGCGGTGAAATTTAAAAAGCAGGCATACTTGTTTAGTAGTATTGATTTATCTCAATTCATTTTTACAAGCATCCAATGGAAAAATTACATTCTACTCGTGCAGGAGACTAACTTGAATAAGTAGTTGGAAATCTAAAAAATAGATACGAAGAAATCCAACTATTCGTCGAAATGGAGCGAGATCAAATAAAACAGCAATGAACAACGGCCAGCGGTTGAAACTCGGCAATTGACAAGTGATTGTTGCTTTTGATTCTTCAATTTGATTTGAATTGTTCTTTTCTCTGTTGTTTTATCGGAAGCTATTGGAAAATACGATGCGCTTGAAGATCCAAGATGAATAAAGATGCCATATTAAAGAGTAACAAAGTGTGGTAATTAAAATTGCAATTTATTCTTGAACATACGAGTATGAATGCTGAGGTTTTACTTGACCTTGCACCATTGCCAAACGGTAACAGCAGAGCAAGAATTTTTCTCAAGGTTCATCTTAAATCTACAACTTTTTTTTTCTGAAGACTAATATACAGATATGGCCGGATGGTGAGTACTTCCGTCGCGTACGCACATTTGTCTTATTAAATAGTTGCCAATATAGTTAGACTGCTTAAGTCTAATAATAATGAAAGTACTAAACATCTGGTACTGGTAGAAAATGAATTGTAAATTTCCTTAACGGTATAACTTCCGTTATGAAACACAGCGTTCAGATTAATTACATCCATTCTCTTACCACGTAATAAAATCACAACCAGCTAAACTACTCGGGGAACATTGATTTACAAAATCCAAACTGTGCAAAGTTATGCTAAGTTAATGTTAATTGGATCCAGAAAAAAACAATGTTCTAGAGTTTTTTTAGATATATAATGCGAATGTTGATGGATGCAGGTGCTAAGGAAGAGCAAGACTCGCTTATTTTCTGTACCTTTTTGAAGGGACTGATGAATAAAGAAAAGGCGCGTCAGGTCTATGAGGCTAAAGAGATCTGGTACACTGGAGATATTTTTATATTACCAAGACAGGCGTTGGAGGTATTATTATATCGTCATGCTTTGTTCCTTACGGGGTAGGCGGGGGCACAGAGTATCACATAACATATCTTTGCAATCCTGACGTGCTGTGTCTACAGCAAACCTCAGCACTGACATCACTTCAACAGGCCACTCTTGACAAGTGTCACTTCACTTGACAGATTGTTTGACATATGCCGACACATGGGGTGACCGCTGGCGAAAATATGTTAATTGAAAAAAAAAATCATCATTCATCGCGTCAGCCGTTTCGCTAATTGGACTTCGTTATACGATTTTTCCTTACTTCATGAGAAAATTGAGTTTTTCCGCTCCAAAACTACGCTTTTAATGAGCCCTTTTGTGTCTCCTTTTGAGATACACCTAAATAGAAAATTCGGAACACCGACGTTTAGTCAGATACTATTTACAAAATAAGGAAATTAGACGCTTCGCCAATTAGACTAGATACTGGCTGATGGGGGAGTGATGAACGTATTATAGAAAAAGCACAGCAAGTCTTTAAGGATAATGTTACCTGGCGTTCGGTGCTCTTTGCCTACATCGTAGATGACCTGGCATGAAGATGTAATAATAATAATAATTAAACACACAATGTAGAAAGAATACCATCATTTACAACCCTTTTAGACCCTTTAATCCGTAATATGGGGTAGGTTAATAATAATAATAATCTTTTGCTATAGCTTAAGCGATAATTCCAGTCCTCTAATGATCAAAGGCCAACAAAATGTTGCACGTACAGCGGTAGCTTCGTCGACCCTGCATATCCTATTACGTTTCTACGGTTTCTTAAGTACGCGTCTAATAGATTTAGTCATACAGTAGGTGCCAGGTAGATAGAATATTTCAGTGTCGTATTTCATTTTCTACAATTACAGTTATGCTGAGAAAAGCAGTAAGTTCAGTAATTTAGAATTCAACTCCTATTTCTGGGAGTCTTGGTTCCTCTTACCTCTTTCTTCGCAAAGTTACGCCCGTTTCAAAGATATAGTATCATTTGCGGTAACGAAAAAGGAATCACCGTGAGGAAACCTGGCATACTTTTCGTTTTCTATAACTTTCTTCAAAGCGTGTGAAAGCTGCTAACTGCTCTCAGAAATACCTTTTTCAATAATGGAACGATGAAAGGGTTGCTGTTACTGATGATACTGATGATATTGATACTGATGATATTGACACTGATGATATTGATACTGATGATATTGACACTGATGATATTGATACTGATGTTAATAATGTTTTTATAGTTTGTATACGAGAAACAGTAGCAGTTTTCCTAACATATGCTAAATGAAAATATATATGAAAAACAATTTTTCAGTGAGTATTTGAAGAGAGCCACACCTGACCTGCAGGCATTCATTCATATTTGTACTACGTCTGATCACCACAGTACAGACCTCGTCTAGATTGCAATTAGACAACTGTTTGTGACTTGTCTCATGTTATTATTATAATATTATTTACCTTGTTAAATCGCCTATCGCCTATCGCCAAGAAAAAGACAAGAAATATGTCCATTTAACAATGTGTGTAGAATAAAATTATAATAATATTCAACAGCCTAGCCAGTAACGTATACATATTCAGATGAGGTCTCCTTGAAAGGGCATTTTCCCTCATATCATTAGCATATCCATGATCGAAACACAAATTACAACCGTCATTATCCAAATGAAACTATCTTTTACTGTATTACTGTGCAATATTTGTGTTGTTATTGTCGTGTACTGGGCTAATACTTCTACAAAAATACAAATTATAGTATGATTATTTAATCACGCGAAATCCCATAGGTGGTGAGCAGAGAGTGGACACTGCTAAATATCTCCATCCTTACAGATCTGACGTATTTCACGCACATTCATGCCCAGTCTCTGTTTTAGTTTTAGCTCTAGTGGGATTGATTGGCTCACAGTTTTAAAATTAATTGGTCTTTGTTCATGTAGTGTTTTTCATATTAACGTTTACACTTTGTAAATTTCGCTGTTGTTATTCAAATTTATATTCTGTCACAGTTTGTTCGTGTCTCACCGGAAATGTTAAGCCGCTCCTCGTCATAGTAGTCGTACTTGCGCGCCAGCTCGTCCTCGTCGTCAAGCAGCTCGTGCGCGTCGTGCGCGTCCAGGCGGCGGCGCGTCGCGTTCGGCGCGGCGCTCACGGCGAGCGCGCACACCACGAGCGCGACCACCTCCATGCCGACATCACCGCGCCGCACACTTTCTGCCGACAAACATAACGTAAATATTACTGATCGCAGTATCACACTTTTTTGTTTGGGCTTCTAAAATGAGCTTGGAATCCTTTTTACCCCGTAGCGGTTTTTGTGTGACAATATAGTAATAAGCAAGACTGGACGCGCAATTTGGCTTATATTAGGAACATAATTCTTGGTCTTGGAAATCAAGTAAAAACCCAGTTCTATATACGATAGCACTATTACGCTGCTTTTGGCTTGAGTTTCTAAAATTAGCTTGGTACTCTTTCTACCCTGGAAGGAACCTGGTGTGCCACTATAATAATAACCAAGCCTAGAAGCGGATTTTGGCTTTTATTACGTAATCTGAATCTTGGTCTGGGATATGAAATAAGAATCAGTTCTATATAAGATAAGGTTACACGTGGAAGTTCTGGTATACAACGACCATTCTTACACCAGATAAACCCATTTAATGTTGGACAAGAAAAAGAAAGTTAAGGGCATATGGAATATCATTATCTAATATTTGTCCTAATTCCATTGTTACTTAATTGAAATATTTTAACTATGAAAAATAGTAACATTCTTTGCTCATATTTTTACTATTAATATTGATAAAATTCCTATGCACTTGTTTCCATTTTTATAAACCAATAATAGGACTTAAGGAACATCAGAAATACTGAAAACTAATGTCAAGACTAGAAAAAGAGTATGTGTAAGGAGCTAGAAGAGGGTGGAAGGGAGTCGCTCATTTGTATTCCTTATGGAGTTTATTTGGATGGGCTGCTGGGCAGTCCGCGATTCGTTTTTATTTGAGGTGTCGGCCAGATTTTATTTGGCTGTAAGGGACAGTCATTGACTTGTTTCACCGGTGAGGCGTGAGCGACGTGAACGGTAAAACTTCATATCTACCAGTAATTAGTACAGTGAATGATATAATAACTATAAAGTAATGACTGGTAAAACACTACAGTATTTTAAATATTGTGATGAATATATTAGACAGAAATTAATTCCTGTTAATTCTTAAACCGTTTATAGTAACTGCAATTTGTTATCGTTATATACGAGCACAACAATAGAGTTATAAGCACAGGATAAATTAAGGTAATGCGAATTTCGATTACGTATAATATTTAAATTATAATTTGCAATAGGTATAATATTTATATTATAATTTCGATTACGTGTAATATTTATATTATAATTTGCAATAGGTATAATATTTATATTATAATTTCGATTAGGTGTAATATTTATATTATAATTTGCAATAGGTATAATATTTAAATTATAATTTCGATTAGGTGTAATATTTATATTTATTTCATACGTCACGAGTTTCTGCTCACAATTATGAAGATTATGGTCAAAATTTATGTTTCTTTTTTCTAGTATATAACACAGTACAATTTACGACAAACTTTTTTCATTTTCTATTATCATCGATCGTTCAACAAAATTTTTGTCTTGATAAGTCGGGTTATCTTGTAAGAACTTACGTGTGTTGAGCTGGTAGAAAATTTTGTCATTTGTAGACTAACGAAACTTAGTAACAATAAATAGATAAATGTAAAATAATTAAAATATAATAAAATCCATACTGTGTCTCATTGAGATTTTATTGCGTTTCAATTCACAACTCCTCACATTTAATTAGCATACTCCATCGGTTACGATAACCGGATCGATATATTCCATACAACCAATGTTATTATCATTGTTTCCAAGTAACTAGTTCATATTGATTTTTACATCGTGAAGGATTTATTTTTACTCTTTTGGCGAGTTTTATTTAGTATAACTTATCGTATATAGTTCGCGATGAAACCGAAATACTTGTAAATGTTCATGTTACAAGCCCTCACGTTTTACAGGTGAATTATTTTTTAGGTTAGCCGCTATTTCTAGAAACTTCGTGAATAAAATATGCTATTCAATTTAGAGGTGTTGATTTATTTTACAATAAATTCAAAAATATTAGCCGTTGATTATTATTATAAAGGATGCTTTTGTTTTATGAACAAGAAATAAGTCAAATTTGTAAGGATTATATTTCTAATGTAATTTGGCACTCGGTGGTCTCTGTCTTCTCCGCAAGAGAAATGGATACTATAATGAAAAAAAAAATTGAGTGAAAAAGTATTAGTATAGTAGAAAAAATATTTGAGAAAGCATTAGACATGTTTGAGAGCATGTTTCTCATAAAAATATTCATACATGTGGTATTGGTATTCTTATAAATAGTACCTATGTATTTATAACAGCCGGTTACGTATACATTAGTATATGTATGTGATGTCAGCAATCTGGTTTGTATGTAGGTTAAAAGATCCGCATTCAAATCGCTCAACCTTCAACAAAACTATCGTGTTATTGACTACTACTTTCTTGTAGCATTGTTCACATTCCTCCGTAAAAGAGAAATTTTTCTTCTACGACGAGGTGTCCAAAGTTAGGCTTAAAAAAGGTAGACAGAGAATGCTGTGTGCAAAAATCTTCATAGACCCGACCTGCGTGTTTTACATGTATCACTCTCTTCACAAATTTTTCCATCGTCATCATCAACATCGTCAATTGTTATTGATCTACTGCTAGATACGAGTTTCAATGAATAATGAGAAGCAATAAAGATAGCAGACTTTACACGACTTACAGACCATTATGGAGATTTCTTTAGACGATTTTTCCACAACATTTTGTTGTATTGTTACACGAAGTGATATTTAAATATAAAAACGGAGATAACTTTGTAACGAATTTAAACGCAACATTTTTTAAAAACGCAACGATTTTCATTGCTCCGTATTTGTATTATTATGATTTTATGTTTAGAAGTATTTTCAGATATAAATATATTTAGATTCGTTTATTTTCCTCATACATTCCATTATGCAAACTTATCACACTGCGCTATTATATAAATATTTCAATAACTGTTACCACTAAACCATAAACAATTTCCATTTTAATATTTTCATTTAATGAAATTTTAACCTACCAGTCTGTAAATTATGTAAAATATGTTTTGTTTCACGCGACGCAGAAGTGCTTACTTTCTATGTAACGGGCAATGAAAACGAGGCATAAAATTTTACGTTGTTGTTGCAACCCTGAATTTACAAGTCAGCAACAAGTTGGGAGGTGTGAGGCACAGGCAACCATAGAGATTACATCCGGTAGAAATGACAAATGTTTTTGTTTGTACATTTACTGCCTCCATTTTTATTCTGCCTGCTAACGGTGTTACTTCGACTTATTTACACTCATAATGATGGTGTGTGACAAATTAGACCGTTTAAGCTCTCAGCAGCAGCAGCAGTGGCCGTTCGTGCGCTGCGGCGGATATCGCCGCATGAGTACGACACTACGGGTCTCAAGGATCTCCTCTTTACCCGGGCAGTCTCAGGAGGTCAACCGCCCCCCGGTGATTTCACCCCGTCAGTCTGAGGGTGTTTTAAACTCTTAAGTGTCTGTTAAGGATCTTTCGTGAAAGAGACGGTTATGTTATTTGTAATGTAGCAATTGGCCACTAGGTGGCGCTGCGGTACATCGACATCTATACCATTTAATCGATGTCCTAGCTAGAACATGCGTTCACTCATTATTATCTTCATATACAATAAAATATAACTATTTACTAATACTTAATAGTTGATCATGGTTTATATATAATATAATGGTTAGGTGCTTAGCGATAGTTTTGCACATCGTCTGTAGGATTGTATTAGTTTTATTTATATTAACATATTGGTACATGAAAAAGACACTATTTATACTATTTATAAGACGATACTTTTAGTCGTTTTACTATTGAAAATGGGTCTCCTATCGAATGAGAAGGTCTAAAGCCACGCAAAATATGGATTGGAAGTCTTCATCGGCTTTTCATTGTTATTCTGGCCTGACAATTTAGAGACAAGTTTCAGAGATTCTTATTTGTCTACGCGATTAGCTCATGATTTACGAACCAGATATCCCGAATTAAAACAAAAACTATATCTGGAATATACCTAGCTTCTTGTTACGACAGTCTAATAGCTTTAGAAAAAAAATGTATTTTTATTTATTAGTTTTTTGCACCCTTAATAAAGTAATATCCTAAATTAAAGGACACAATGGCGCACGTAGTATTTAACGAAATTATCTCCCTGTCAACCCTGGATGATACTGTCAACGTGCGGTAGATATATATTTAACAGCGAGAATTAAATACATATGTATATTTATATACAGACACATTTATGATACATATTCATAAGTCTAATGTTACGAAAACAGCTTTGTATAAAGTAAGTCAGCGTACGAAACCTTGTAACTCCCTCCAGACATCACGGAGAAATAGAAAACAACTAGTATTCGCTATTACAGTTTACCATTTCTATTTCTAACTTGTTCTATGGTAATATCATGTAGCATTCTACTATATTTTAACACGAACTATACAAACGAGTGAGAACTATTTATAGACAATGCAGTATGATGGTGTTAGTTTTTAGATTGTATGCAATTTTTATGTATCAAGCATGATTATGTGAGAACCATTGTTTAAAAGTTGGAATATTTTTGTGCTGTCTATTTTCTTACGAAACCGTTTAGGGTAAATTTTTATTTGGGTGAAGAGACTTGTGCCTGATGACTTAGGGCGCCACAACCAGAGAAAGTTTGTACCCAATTCGATGGTAACTTATCACTAATATCTTTGCCCCTGACGATGTGAATATCAACCTGATCTATTATCTCCGACTTATCATTTGTTTACGGTACGGCATTAAAACCTGTACATGCTATGATTTGGTCAAAAAATTTATACGATTTGAGTTCGCAAATTATTGGTCGCTCCTGTTTACTAAATTGATAAATGATCTTTACAAAAATCTACGAATATAAATAATTACATATATGACTAATGAAAAGTCCGACAGTGGACTAAAATAGGCTGATGATGATGATCATGACAATGAAGAATAACAATGTGTTTTAATTAATCAAGCATCCAAAAAATCGTTTCATTAATAATGACATATAATACATACACGTAATAAAAGTCACATATATTTTTTATAGTTATCACTGTAATGTAATGTGTTAGCAAAATTTGGTATTTTCGTGGAACATTACCGTGAAACGTTTACATTAGTCTCGAGTGTTGGTGCGTGTCTCGACGCTAATTGGTGATGGTGTAGTTGATAATAGAAAAAAGCTTTCTGTACATTAAAGTTTCGAGTTAATAAAACCTTAATTTACCGCCACTTCTTAACCATGAATGGCTTAAAATTAATAGTTTTAACGCTAAATAAAGTGGTATTGTTTAATAACAAAATAATAAATGTTTATTAATTCCACCAATTTACCACTGTTCGTGCTAACAACTTATACTACTGGAGTAACTGAGACAAACTGTCCTATTCCCACAGTCCTATTCGAGATTCATGGCAGATGTCTATGTGCGGTAGCGATTTTTTGACAGCTGACTGTTCGTTGGTACGGTCAACCGTCAAGAAACTCAAAAGTTATGTCAAAAATATAAGCTTTTAAAAATATATCTAGCATAACTGCGTAAAGGCCTACTTTAAGGAACTATTTAGGCACTCCCAACAGTTATACTTATATTGTGATATACTAAATAGAAGGTAAGTTACCTTATATTTTAATAGTTTATAATAATTAATGTTGTATTTAAAATGAAGAGATTCGACCCTTAAAAAAATTTATTATTATGTCATTACGCGAGGTTCGTTACGCGGTAAGCAGAGTCAAACATCTCCATCCTTACAAATCAAGCTAGTTTCTTCCACATTCATCATTGTATGATAAAATACATTTCTAATAAACATTACACTATGATAAAGTTGCCACGCTGGGTTTGCAAGGCTATATTTGCGACCTTTTTTGTGGTTTACGGTTCCAACTAAAACTGTAACAAGCGGGTATAAAATACAACGTATTTAAAAGCCTTGTGGTTACCACCTCAACGTATAAACGAATTTACTCAGAAACCGATTGCTAGGCAGAAGAGTATAAAACACCCACCAGTTATGATGGACCAGTTAGATTTATGTCATTAGATATACACTGGGCCGAAATCCAGACTCCCTGCTACTATTAAGAATTTTATATTAGGAAAGTCCAATGCTATTTTTCCCAAGTTGGGGATGGAACCCAGGATCGCTCGATCAATAATCGCAGACCCACTAGATTAACGAGGCAGTCGAAATTAGTATTTTTATTAAAGAGACATGATATTTGAGGAATGCAAGCTATAAACTCAAAGAAAGCATATCAAATTATAGTAAAGTCTCTATTAAGAAAATGGTGACCCTATTGTGTGATATTGACGAAAGATAATTCCGATCGCAGAGCCAGCGTCACGGCGCTCGCCTCGCTGTCTGTATATTGTGGACACAACATTTTCATTGCTATTTAATAACGCTATATTCGTATATGTAACTACATCGATTTGATGGGGGTGGCAGACGTCTAAGAAACTGGCGTGCCTGCATGAAAAAAACGATATATGGAGAAGAAAGACAACAGGTCTCTAATAATAGAGATATTCGACATTTTGTGTTCTCTGTGTATCTCGTGAGGTGCCTAGCGTGATAATACGATCTTTAAAAACTATCAGTATGAAAACGGTTTTAGTACGTATAATTTTTTTTAAAGTTTTTCCGATAAGAGTTTTATAGTGCCGTATAGTATTTGAGAGGCTCTCGCCAATTTGCGAACGGCCCTGGTGCGAGGTGAATTTCTTCAATTACTCGCTTAAGATTTATTTCATTAAAAGCGAATAGTGACTCTATATTGGTAGTGTTAAGGTCGTATTTAGAAGTGGCGAGTGGTGCACTGCGGTGGCGGCTGGCGCAATGCATCAGAGGTAATGCTAGGATTTCTGAATGGGTCACTTATTTACATTCGGATTTTGTTAATGTTTTTTTTATGTACATGTAGCATACGTTAAAAAATTTGAGTGTATACATATAATTATGTTCCTTCAAATGTGGTAATGTTCTTTACACATTATATAAAAACCGGCGTGCGTTTACACGGCAATGAATGTAGAAGAAACGCTACAAGTCTGTAAGATGATATTTGGCTCTCGGTGTCTTCTACCTTCCCCATAAGGGACCTGGCGTGAGAATAAAAATAATAAGTATTGAGTCATAAGTCTTGGTGCAAGGTCGGATTATGAAGATTAATATGTAATGCACAAATAATGA
>DWFV01000924.1:0-12351 GCA_018246775.1 Parelbella machaon machaon
GCCCGATTAGTTTCCCAACTATTCGAGGTCTTTCATTTATATTATTTCCTTTCTATGAAGACCAGAAACCTTCTGTCAACAACATGTGAATGAAGTCGGTTCATAGCATTATAGTGTATTTTACCCATTGCGTATTAAATAATAGATAATATGTGTTTATTTAATGACTATTTATGTACAGGTCAGTACTTAATAATAAATGTAATTATATACATACACCCCGTTTACATATTTTTATTTTAACAAAATTATTGTTTTCTGAAAGACCCCCTCCCCTCTCCGTCCCTCAACACATACAGCCGTCCCTTTTTTTCACTATAACAGACACTATTTTGTGTAACATATTCCAAGCTTAACTTTCTAAACAGGCGGAAGAGACGTTACGTTAATAAGATTGTGGAATACTTACGAGTAGTAGGTAAAAGCAATCTCCGCGTAGGACGTTAAGCCTACGCGCTCAGACAACGAGCAGTTTATTCTGTGATAACGCACATAATCCTAAAGTTCAACGTACATAGGTGTATAAAAATAACAATAATATATTGGGTCATCTCCACACGCGGCCCTCTGATCCCAAACTGACAATAAGTATCAAGAGGGCTCGTGTTATGCTGCTAATCTACATACACACATACAAACATACACGTATACTGAGATATTTTTACGCCCACACACAGAACAAATATTTGTGCTCATCAAACAAATATTTATTCTAAGTGGGAATTGAACCTATGACCCCCGGCGCAACACCCAGGATCACTAACCACTGCAACAACTTATTTATAAAGGTGTCAGAACTAAGGGACTGCCTCGTCAATTGTGTGAATGCGAGCGCTACTGATGATACAGAGATCCAGTGTTTTTATAACTAGAACTTCCTAATGACTCCGAGTCTGGCGTATGGCAATAAGCTCACTGCTAATTCCATGATGAACCGAATGGATGTAACCGATGAGACAGTTCGAGTTCGAATTCGCCAGTATCGTGGCCTAAGTAATTCTCAATGTTCTAATGCTTACTTCGCCCTTTTAGGAGTTGATTTATGAAAAGACAGTAATTCTACTAAACTGGATGCTGACGAACCTATTAACCTAGATGATTGGAGTTCCACACAAAACAAATATTTTTGTGATGAGAAACAGTGTTGAATGAGAGTAAAATCATGTAAGCAAATATGTATGTATTTGATAATACGTAATGTAACGTGTGACAGAATGTGAGTTATCCAACAAATTATTATTATTATTATTGTATCGAATTAAAAAAAAATCGCTTAAAGCTATTAAGCTAAGCGCAATAGACGGACAGAATTACCTTCGCATTTATGATATTAAAATGGTTTCTTTGTTATATCTTACGTATTATAGCGACAGTGGACAAAGCCAAGAATACCCTCAAGTCGTGACGTTGTATCAGGAAATTATATGTACATTTCGGTAATCGGATTAGCACTATCTATGAACGAAATAGTGACATTTTTATCGGTAAAAAGAACAGTTGTATGCCATCACATGGCCTACACAATAATATTATAAAACAATCATATTGGCCATGGTTAAGGTCTTACTTTTTTTTTGTAAGTGTTAATAATCTAACGCCACGGCGTAATTTTCTATTTGCATTTTTTTTAACCTTCACACCGTAGTTATTATAACTCCAAATTCTTGTATATACATATGTAGGTATATATATTTTAAAGCTTGAGTTTTCTTTCCCATCCATCATAGTTTTCACTTTAGATAATTTTAATTTTACAACTCTTGAAATATTCAAATATAACATTAGTCTTTCTTATTAACAAACAGCACTAGACAAAATTAGTGTGTTTCTAATATTAGACACAAAATTGATTATGTAGATTATATATTTTATATAGAATATGTAATATCTATTGTAGTAATAAATACATGTAACTATTCCCTGAGGAAAATAACACTTTCCCACGGAAAACTATATCCATATCGAGCGAAACATGCACAGAGTGTAAAAGATAATATATCCATTGTTTTAAAATTGTGAATATGATGAATGATTATCAGGCGATAGAATTAAAAATAATCCCATAAAACAAGGTAACGATAACCTTGAACTGCAACATGTAATCTTAAACAATAGTCAATTAATGCTAGAGATTTTAAAAGGTTTTGTTATTGATATAATCTATTTGTTTCTACAATCAAATACCTAACGACGTAAAATGAATTTTGTCATCGTCAACTCTTGTTCCATTGTAGGAGTCTGGTCTCCCGAGTGAGAAATTTAAGGCTGTAGGATGCGACTCTGGCCGCGTCTGGATTGGCAGACCTCATTCGCTTTAAAAACATTATTTAGAACCGTAACGTGTAGGTTTGCTGTGTTTTCGTAAAATCGTAAAAATAATTTCCGTCCTTTTTATGTATGTAAAAAAAAGTAACATCACGCCTGTAATCGCCGAAGGGGTAGACAGAGAGATGTAGTACATTAGCACGTTTCACCGGTTACGTATGTATGTGTCAGATTTTAAACACTATCGCAATCAGAATGCTCTGCGTCGGGATTTTTAGCAAAAACCGTTCAAAGGAGGCCTATATCTAGCAGTGGACTTAAACACGTCCATGATAGAGATAAGTATGTAATATTAAATTTCAAATCTCCTGCCATTCAAACAATCAAAAAAGAATTTATTGTATTAACATATTAATACATATGTATATTACAAATACTGACTAATGAAGTAAAACATGTGTCTGTAAAATGAAGGAAGTGCTGTAAAATACAACTATTTATGCACTTTACTGTGCTAAATTGGTTCACTTCTTAATACGACATATACTTATCTTATCTGTATGGCCTATTTCTTTAACAATGTGAGTCTCACATAATGAGGAAGATTGGAGGGCACAAGGCTATTGATTATTTAATAACATGGGATTACTTTATCAGTATAATTAAATTGATAAAAGTAATTATCAATACCTCTAAGATTCGCTGTTAGTATACATATAAATGGACACCTTGCCATGAGCTTGGAGTTTTTATGTTATAGAATAAAAGAAAAGTTCATTTATTATTGATTTCGGTATTGAATATACACTTGTAGGACGGACTAGGACATAAATATTTAATTATTATTATGTATTTTTATTGTTATTTAATTATTATTTATAATTTAACATTTTATGGTAATATAGACACAACCTACCTATTGACAATGTTAAGAAGCCCACTTGAAGAGAGTAGATCCGATTACCAAGGGCCACGACATAATATACCTTAGCAGATATCTTATCTAGTCGTTGAATAATAGATGATGTTAAAGGGGACTACCTATTTTTTATAACTTTAGCCCAAGCAACATGCCATCAGATATCAGGTAATTATCTCTAAATTATAAATTCAAATACATTTCAAACTTGCATAAAACTTTTGTATTCAGATTCTTATAAAATGTGTAGCAAACCTTTGGCTTGATGAATCAATTCTAATTTTAAAACAAATTATCAGAATGAATAACATTCATGTCATATTCAAAAAAACCAATGTGTCATTTTGAACTTTGATTCTTGCTTAACAAATTTACATGCCAATCATAACACAAGTAACAAATTATCAAATACATACTTATTTGTGTGGACTGATTACCATTATTGTATCTTTAATATACACCAACTATCTTAGCCACAATCTACCTGTTGTGGTCACATAGCAACTTTATTATACCTACCCTAATTTACTTGAGCTAATAGTGTTATAATTGTACAGTAACCACAAAACCATAATAAAAGACATGTCAAAAAATACAGTAAGACATACCCTGTATAGTAAATATTTTGTACTGTATGTGCATACAATGAGTTGATATTTATTGAGTTGACAAGTACTCATTGTATCAGTTTGTGTTCTAGTACCACATGCTAATTAATACAGATATAAATGTTTCATAGCATTGTATGTAAAACTCTTGCTTCTAACAATGGAAATTTTAAATGGTGTATATTTACAATATACATGGATGCATGCTTTTAAAAAATAACATTTAAAATTTGCATCACAAATAACAAGTGGAGGTCTTTCAGGGACCCTGAATTAAAGAATACAGCTGATAAAATGTCAATACCTTTTAGACTATTGCTAAAAAGAAAACAGAAAAGATGTTTGACACATTAAATGTATTTTGTCTACTACGAAAGTAGGCCTCAAGCAAGTTCTCGGCTGTCACTTATACAATGTCACAATAACAGGAATACTGCTCAGTAAGAAAACCTAATAAACACAAAAGGGAATGGTAAAAAATCCTAATAAACACACAATGAAATAGAAAAACTTTCCATATTAAATAATACCTAACTATGAATATTTGTTCTGTCAGTAAAAGAAGCAGTCTGTAAAATTTCAAATGATTTATTATATAATAATAGAACTCACCTCAGGAGAGTCGAATGGATATTTATTGGTGAACTTAAACTGCAATACAAATTTCTCTCCCTCATAAAGTGTGCCTGGAACGCCTTCCATGTGAACTGTCCACCTGGTGAAGAAGGAATATGCATTACATCAAAATCACAGGCAGTAAAGAAATAAAAAAAAGTCCCTTTCACATATAAGGCATAACAGTGGTTCAATTGCTACAGCTAGGTAAGTTTTTTCATTTCATTTTTGTCCCTGTAGCTCAGGACCAGAATAAGATCTATGGTATCTCCTGCCTAAGAGAGTGTAAGAGGCGACTTAAAGGAGGCTTCTAGGGTTTGCAAGTGGCTAGAGAGAGAGCTCGAAACATTCATGTGGTGATCCCGGGAAGGACGACAGTATGTGACTGCATATCATTGTGGCATTTGGAGGGCATAAGAAGAGGCACTGTGCTTCTCCCATGTTTTGGGTCCGTTGGAGTGTTGCGCTAGGAGGACACTGGTGCATTCCGTTGAAGATCCCAGAGCCCTCCTTTTCGCGCCGAGGAAGCCACCAAGGGGTTTTAGTGTGATAAAAGTCCCTCAAAACCCGGTGCCACTCCCAGGGTATCGGGTACTTTTTGAAGGCTCTCCCCAGTAAATAAAAAAAGGTCATTTTTACAAAACTGGTCATTTGACCATGTGTGGTAAGTGCCATAGATACCATTATTTATCTATTTTGACATAGAAGACCAATTTCAGAGCCTCTTTCGATCACTTTCTGTGGTGTACTGGGGGTGGTATATATGAACCAGCCATTCAACACTGAATAATTGGTAAAGGAACATTACTGGAGTATCACAATATTACTGTTTGAACTTTCATTGTTAATATCCAAATGTAAGTACAGCTAGCTCAAGGCAAGGTTTCAAAACATACAATTGAATTTACTAACCAAATTGGCTCGGATGTTTATGGAGTTTAACTGACAGATGCATTTGTTTTAGTGCTTACATTCTTACATGCTTTAAGTTTTATTCTTATTAACATTTAATCATATCAATTAAATCAGTATTATATTAGTGTTTAAGTAGTCTAGACTGGGATAATATAATGGGCCTGGAATTCAATTCATATCATTATGTCATAAGGACATTATTATAACGTGATGTATATTATTATTGCCAAAGTAAATAAATAAACAGCAGTTTATTGTCAAATCGTATTTTAAAACGTTACAAGATACATTATACATATCGTGTATTTTTTCTTAAAGAAATTTAGGGTAATGATAAAAAAGAAGGGTAACTCACAGTGTTAGATTTTGGCTGGCCTGGTCTCCGTCTACCGTCACTCCTGGTGGGGGCTCCTTCATCAGCAACATCAGTTCTTTTTGTAATCTCCGCTACAAAAAATTGATTCGTAACCACACATACTTCAAACTATCTCAGCATAGATATTGTCGTCGCACGACTCACGACACCACAATCATCTGACAAAAACCTATGAAAACTGTCACAACAGTTGACCTATGTTTAATTCAATCCACATTAATATTTACTACAAATATTACAAAATAACTCAACAACAACAGCAAATAATATTGTAACGAAGTAAATAAATATGACGATCAGTGAATCATAATATTTTTAATTATTTTTACAAACCTCCGACGGGGACATAGCCGCCATTGTACCAATTTAGACGTTAGATATTGCCAGTACTATTATAATTAAATTATTCATTCGACATATTTGTCAAACTATATTAGATATTGTAACTGGCAACGACAGTTTTTTTTATTCTGAGATTAGTAGAACAAGTACTTTAAATCACGTACAATATTACGAAATATCACCATTTATGTTATTTATTTATTTTAACAAGACTTGAATAAGTTTAATAAAAGTAAAGACATAATAAAATTATTAGTCAATTAATAGTATTTAACACACCTCTAATATTGTAAAATCGATACAATATTACATAACTACAATAATGGACAAATAATTTCAATTATGCGATATTGAAACTTTATTAAATTTATGATAACAACTCAATAGTTACTTTTTACACTATTATTTTTTGACACTGACAAGCACGACATTGACGTTTGTCAAACCGAATTAGGCTATTTTATTTGAAAGGAAGTTCTGATTCAGAAAGAAATATATTATAAACTTAACAGTAACTAGAAAACTCATGCATTTATGTCTGTGCGGCAATACTAAAATTACATACTGAAAATGATTCTTTTAGACATGTTTGATACAGTGAGTTAGATAATTTTTATTACTTTAATTTAATTTTTTTTTTAAATTTTAACTTACATAGTTTTTTATTTTAATTTTTTTTCAGGCTAGTTGGTGGACCTTAGTGATAGCGTTGCAAGTTGTTATCGGAACTTATTATTTATGGTTAAAGAAATTTCGAAAATCAAAACCTCTTACTCAAACAAAATTTGTAGAATGGAAGCCTTTGTCGCTCGTTGAATATGATGTGACGGTTGATGAGCCTCCTTTGATGGGCAAGATCGATGATAATGTGCTCAACGTTGGGGCCACTAGCTTTTTATGTTTAGATAAAGAAAAATCTATTGAAGATAGCGCAATAAAATCTTTGAATAAGTATGGAGTGGGATCTTGTGGCCCTAGAGGGTTCTACGGTACGATTGATGTGCATCTAGAATTGGAGGAGAGGCTGGCCAAGTTCCTGGAGGTGGAGGAAACCTGTGTATACTCATATGGGTTTTCAACTATTGCTAGTGCAATACCTGCTTATGCTAAAAAGGGCGACATAATATTTTCGTAAGAGTTATTTTAAATTTCATTATGTATGTAACTAATGGATCATTAGAGAGTACTACACTCTGCTGCTTACCCCTTTAGGAAATACAGATGTGATGTTATTTTATACTGTTACATGTGTGTATATTAGCTATGAATTAAGGAAAAAAAAAAATTATTCTAATAGTTGTTTATATAGACTATTTGTATTCTGTACTCAGTCCTTTCTTCTTACTAACAATTCCACCTATATCAGCTGTTAACAAATTGAGCTTGTGTTGTATAGAAGCTACAAAATTGTGGTAGACACATACCATAGGGCATAACAGCCTAAAGTTAGATATAACAAATATCTATGTATCTAAAACTATTTACATCTCTGAACATGTGAAAATATGAACACACTTATGTGCAATGCCTTTAAACATCTTCATTTTCTTTGATAATAAATTGCAAGGAAATTCCATAAAATAAATAATATATAATTTTTCTTAAATTAGGTGTATAACAGAGAAATTCCAAATCAAAGTAAACAGATATGTTCTGTCTCATTTACTATTGGTGATGTATATGACAATATTGTTACAATAAATTTGTGTAAAACTGTCATTATAAATGTGAATATTATACTATAATTTATTACTTGTTATTATCACAGGCGTGGCCACAAAATTTTTAAATAAGTTAAGTTTCAGTGTAAATAGTTATTTATTCCTATTTTATAAACGTTTAGGATACTTACAACAAAGTCAGTGTGCTGCGGTCTTACAAAACTAAAGATACATATATAATCTCTTGTCTATCTCTTATAGGTTCTCCTAAACATATTGGTTAGACCAACAGTTTCCAATAGCCAAAATTTTTCTGACCATTTTCGTTTGCCTCTGATATGTTACAAAAGGAAGCATACATTCTCATACAATACCTCATACTAAATTCATATTCATTACATTTAACTTTTATGTTTTTATTGTATATATTGAGTACTGTAGGTATTATGTAGCAGTGTTTTGTACGTTTGGTCTCAACTCTATTATCAATTTAATATATTTTCCTTACCTTGTATAAGTAATAAATCACAAAGTACAATATGTAATATGAATGTGTCTATCCTGTTATTTGTTAATAATGTTTGTTATACATGAGGATGTTTGTTCTACATTTTTATTACATCTTCTTGCCCCTTATATGAGCTCTATTATTGAGAATATTTTATCAAATATGTAATGTGTAAAAGGTGTGCAATTGGTCTTTAAGGATCGATATATGTATCACTCTGTGCTTTTTGCCTACCCTGTAAGGGACATCACTTGATGATATAGTTATAAGAATAATTTTATCATGCATGGCCACATTACATCTATATCAGTATGTCTAGCCAAATATAACTCATGAGGTACTTGCGATGGGTTGTAGAAAAGATGACTATCATGTCCAATATATTTAAATTCTTCAGGTCCTTCCTTAAAACCAAATTAAACATAGATTTCCAAGGTCTGCATAGACCATGTAATGCATGTTGTCATATATTGAATAACAATAACATCACGCCTGTAATCTCCAAAGGGGTAGGCAGAGAAGTGTAGTACACTTAATCAGAATAATTTACATTGTTTTTATTATATAAACTTATTCTCTACATATTTAATGGATAATTAATTATAATACTTCTATATTGTTTAACAGTGATGAGAAAGTGTGGTTCGCGATACAAAAAGGGTTTGATGCTGCACGAAGTACCATCAAATACTTCAAGCACAACGACATGGGCGACCTGGAGAGGCAGCTTCAAGAGGCTGCCAATAAAAAAGAGCTAAATCCCAAGAGAAGAGCTTTCTTAGTCGCTGAGGCGATATACTTCAACACTGGAGAGATGTGTCCATTAAAGAAACTTGTGGAGTTGGCGAGAAGATTCAAACTCAGGATTATATTGGACGAGAGCTTAACGATTGGGGTATGTAATTAGTTCATTGGAAATTTAATTCAAATTGTAACAGTCCATCTGGTCATAAGCTATGGTTAATTGTTTTTTGTCTATGAATTTTCATTTAAACTATTGTATCTTATTTAAGTCGTTATATCTTGTAGCCTGAAGGGGTGTAGTACACTCCCATGATTCACCAGTTACGTTTGAGTCCCATGGAATAGGTGGTAAGCCTATTGCCATACACCAGACACTATTTCAGACTCCCAATCATTACAACAAATACTAAATTAGAAAAATCCAATTGTACCCTCCCCGGGATTTGAAGACAGAACCCCCGATTGACAGTTGCGCTTGCAACCACTCATATAATAACATTTGTCATATTACAAAAAATATGTATATACTGACAAATATAAAGTTTATGCCAGCTATATTTATGATAAATAATAGTTTAAAAAAACTAAAAAAACACGCTTTTATTGCTAATCGAACTAAAAACTAGAAAATATTTTTTAATGACAAAGAGATTATATTACAGTCGTAGAAGATCGAACAATCAATCATCAACAAAATCAATCTGAAACGAAAATTATAATAAAATTTAAGTTATTAATACTTTTTTATTTAAGTTATTAATAACAGAATAATTCAATTCTGAGTAAAAAGCGTGGGGTGCATTTTACTACTGTTCATAACTATGTTCTCATAGATGGTTGCCAATAGAATGATTGTAATATTTAAAATATCAAGCACCCCACGGGATGTAGGAAGGGAAAACCTTCCTACATCCCTTTAAGTTGGACAGGACCATACACAGGTATGGGCGTCCATTAATTAGGTGAGGCTTTCAAGGAGGGAGGCAGTCAAGTCAAATCTCATCTAATTTTACTATCGGGTAAGGGAGGGGTCTCGGCAAATATCACGTAATTTTTTGCGCAAGAAATAGAGTAAAATTGCAAGAAAATAGTATTTAATCTTATGTAACGATTTAAGTACATATTTAATTGTTAACTTTTATCTGTAATTCTAGTCTACTTACTTAATAGTCTTAAATAAAAATATTAAGCAATTTTTCTTAAATCTCATGTTAGTTTGTGGAGGGGGAGATGGGGGTTGAGCAAAATCTTACGAAATTTCACAAGAGGGAAAGGGGATCAAAAATCTTTAAAATCACCTCACGTAATTAATGGACACCGCCTTAGAGATTGAAATTTTTAAATAGGAATATGAAATTGAATTAATTATTTACATTTTAAGCCTATGAATAAGTATAGTGACGAAGACAACATCGTGAGGTAGACTACGCTGTTATGTCCAGAACACTTGTGTTGTCTAACATGTAAAGGATGTTAGTATGTAGAATGTGGCAGCATGGTAGATTACGAACTTAAACCTTCTCATAGTAAGATGAGAACAGTGTCCACCAGTAGAAAGATACGAGAGATTATGAACGTTGTATACAATTCATTCTTATTGCATTATTATTTGTAATGTTCAAATTAACTTTTAACACATTTTTATTTATTTATTAAAATAACCAACAAGACTAATATTATGACATGCATATAATTATTTCTGTAATAAGACGGATTCTAAATGTGGCCATAATTATAGGTTACCACGGTGTGCCTTATAGACTAGTTTAATACAGAAAATAAAATCGTTTGTAAATATGTATAAGCAATGAAGTAGGTATTTACATATATACAATCCGTTAATTTACATATATTTACACAATAGAATGTGCAAAAGATTAAATATTACTTGTTTTAACGGTAAAGCATAACATCATAAGGAAACCTAAGCATTTTATAGTTGTCCATAATATTCTGTAAGGTGTATGTCAACCACCCCCACTTAGCTTAAGTTTTAACCCTCTATATTCAAAAACGAGATGCATGTAACTTTGTAAAACGACAAATGATGATGGTGATGAAAATCAACATCACTATGAAGATGACCTACTTATAGAGATTGGTTCATTGTAATTCTTGTAGAAAAAAGTGAGTATTATTGAATGAAAAATAAACTAACTGTAAGCCACACGAGGTCTATATCTATACTTATGTATTTTCATCATCAGCCAATTCCCGTCTATTGCTGCATTACTGGCTGCCAGTAGCATGCCAGAGAGATTAATCTTCAAATCCTTACATCCAACTACTGCCACTTGTATGTATATAGACATATGTACATATGATACATATGGACATATGTAAATACATATGAACTTTACACGAACACATGTTAAGTAAACATGTATTAAAATACATTGCAATGTTAAGTTTTTCGTATAAAGGTGTGTTATATGTAATAAATAAGCAACAAGCTCGGAAAGTCGCGTGCAAAATTGCGATACAATGTTGAATCGTATCCGGTCTTCCAACACGTTTCGCTACCATGTTTACGACGCCCAATCCGTTCCATTCGGTCAGTAGATCAGTAGTCAGTTCGTCTCTCATCGACACCATAAAGCCAATCGGTCAGTGGTATCTGTTTTTCGTTATCTGTGCCTCTTTGTGTTAATATCTACTGATTTTTAATAAAACAACGGGCACAAAAATGTAATAATTAACGTAAGATTAGATTGAGGTGAATATTGTTGTGCTGGTTTTTACTATTTTAAAGTTAGTTTTTTTTTGTTTACTTTTCGCAAGATAATAAAACGTAATATCATGCCTGTAATCCCCGAAGGGGTAGGCAGAGGAGTGTAGTACACTCCCACGTTTCACGGGTTACGTCTAAGTCCCACGGAACAGGTGGTGAGCCTATTGCCATACACCGGGCACAATTCCAGACTCCGAATCACTACTAGAAATTCTAAATTACTCGCAATATAATAATTATAATTCTTATAATAATAATAATCTTGTAATCAATATTATTATTCGCAAGATAATAATATTAATGTAATATCCTATGGTAATGTAATGGCCTATAGTAAATCAGCAGCGTAAATACACATTAAACGGCCAAATATGTACTAATACAAATAATCTCACACTTAGATAAAGAACCAATATTCAAACATTAAACAAATATTCAAATTACAAAAACACAATTGAATTCGAACCCACAACCTACGGCTCCGAAGCCAGGATTACTGATGACTAAATCTTCCCATCTTATATTTTCTAACAATTATATTCTATATTTTTTTTAAACCATTCTAAATATATATGTCTTACGAATATGTAACCTGAATTTTGTTTTATATCGTTACATTATTTTAACTTAAATGCATATCGTTTAAATATGTGGCAGTGTTTCAACA
>DWFV01000925.1:0-12343 GCA_018246775.1 Parelbella machaon machaon
GATTTATCCACAATGGCACGCAATAAGTCTCTCTTAAAACTCACACTCGATATTAAACAGGTAAATGAACATTTCACATGAATAGTTCTTAATAGCATTATACTTCTAAACTACATAGGTAATAGTATCTGTACGAAAATTTATACTACAAGGAAAATAACCATAGTATACGAGTATTTATTCAAAACATCACTCTCTCAATACCACCGCCACTTAATAATTCCTAGTCTTCCTTTAGAAATCACTTTTGCAGTAGCAGCACGAATTACAGAAATACCATAGCTACATGACAAATCGAATTGAGATTTCGTAACACAACTTTACCGACAGCGTAATGCATTTACACTGTTTTGTACCTTTTAAATCTGTTATGTATTAGGGAACATTTGAGTACCCATTACTGTAAAACCGGGACAAATGTGTGTCAAAGAGACGAGGTATCCCCACACGGCACAAATAAATTCCCGTTTAAGCCGGACGCACCTTTCTCATTAACAGGGACACGCTTATATTTAAACAGAACGGTTGAGAAAATTCCCGCTGTATTTATATTTTGTTAAATTATTATTTTTATTTACATTCGAGTTGTTTATAACACTCATTAGTACTAAGATAACGATAAAGGGTTTTGCGTTTTTTTATTACTATTTATTTACGTGATAGTATTTACTGCAATATATTGCTTTATATGGTTCATCCGTAGGTTAGTACGGATTTTCATCAGATCGCACATGTGCTTCTCAACTGTTTTTTAACAGAAAAAAGATATATTAATATTTCATTCGGTCCATACAAAGTATTATGGATGCCTTATAACCCACATTAAGTGTCTAGTGATATTATTATCGTTGAAGTGGGCGCGTGGAGCTACCGATTAATCAAGTTCTCGGAGAGATATAAAAGAATTTGGTCGTATTTTCTCCTATTATATTAGCTGAATGAGATGTTTATAAGGTGTATCAGCAATAATAGTTTGTTATTTTAGATTCGAGTGTTATATCCCAGGGTTTGAATTTTTTTATAAATATATTTATCTTTTTTTTTCTGTAATAGACAAGCTTCTCACCATGAACTCGCTTGATGGTAAGCGAAGACGCGTCTACCACTGATACCTAGAAAACTTATATTCACCTTTCCCTTGAAATATCTTAAATTGTAATTTATTGCACAATGTTGATAACGAGAAAACGAAATTCTTAGCACCGACATTTGACTGCGAGCGAATATGCGTTTCTAAGATTAAATGTCACTTCGCATAACGGTGAAGGAAAACATGCAAGCCGTGGGGAAATTTGCCAGCCTTTGTGCCATATCTAAATGGTGCGAAGTTTTTGGTATACAAATTGGGTCAGCATGGTAGGCTGTGCTCTGAAGCATTTTCATTTTAATAGAGACCCGGTACAAACAGTAGAACGGTAAATCGGTTAATAGATAAAGGTGTAGGTACATTATGTACACGAAATTTATGAGTTCTAGAATTCTCTGTGTGTTTGCGATGAGTTTGTATGTTTGTAATATATGTTTGGGATCGACTGTGGGATCGATGTATCAAATTTATAAATCATAGAATTTGTTCTTGAGTCTTGTTAAATTATTACTTGTATAGTGAATAATATGTTTGTGATCGAATGTAGGGTTTGTGGATTATTCGGCAATAATATTTACCGATGTCGTCTCAAAAGCTTTGAAATGTAGGCGATATTTTTAACTGGACACACATGTAATGTATACAGAAGCTTATAGAAGCTAGCTGGTAAAGCATTAGCCATTACGTGGATACCGAGCGCAAACGAAGGCGATTCGCCAGGTCTTTTCCTCCGAAGAGCGCATTGCAATTTTCTTGGACCACGTATCATGCTTAGTCTATGATTTTAATGCTTCTGACTCACTCCTTGATGCGTATTTCCGTTAAATTTTATGAGCATAGCATGCAGAAGTTCTAGTTTAAAACTAGTCAGCTTGAGGGTAATCCACTTCTCCAGCAGTCAAACATGAAAAAGTTTGATATAAGTATACTTAAGTTTCTATTACATAAATATATTTTTATGACTATGTATATTCGAATGTGTTCAAACTTACAAGTCGTTCTCAAGATTAACGTGTAATGCCTTCCAACAACAATCACACAGCTAAAAATTAATTCGTGAACAAGAAAAAACATAATACTTTAAACAAAGTCTTTCGCGAACTCCTTGTGGATAACATTTTCGTCGATATCACAAACACGTAGGTGGAATATCGTTTTCCGCAAAGTTTGAAGCCTTATAAAATATAAAAAGCCTCATAAGGTAATAAAGATATGAAAAATAATGATACAGAGCTTACATTGTTTCTATACACGAAAAAATCAATACGTGTTTTACATATATGTCGTGTCATCTTACATATAAGATATAGCTTCCCAAAAATCGTAACAAATATTACTAATATTGATCAAATATTGCCATAATCGTGATAGACTATCGCTTTTCTCGATACCTCCTGCTCCATCAATCATGCGTAAGTAATCGATCTAGTTGGAAATATACGAAAACCCATATCAACAAAACCTTTACGATTTGTCGTAACAAAAACCTTCAATCTATATGAGCGAGGAATGGGACGAGCAGCTACGTCAACGTTATAAATTATGCTATCCGATACTTTATCTCTTGGAAGGGACGAGAAAAAACAGAGCATGTTTAAGAACTTTATGAACCTAGGTCATGCTATGTTAGGCTAGCTTTTATAGTGTTTGCTTTATTAACGACCTATATTTCCTCGTATTATAATTTTCTGCATATATGTCATAAATAGATGATATTATAAGATTTTTTTCTTTTTAGTATGATTTGTGGTTTCGTGTCCGTTTCGCTACACATTCTCATTAGTTCATATCCTGATTCATGTCTAATTGATAATGTTTAACGATTAATATTTAACAATTGTCTGGTAATGAATTTCTTCATCATAAAATAATTTATTGAAATGAATTCAAATAATTCATAAAGAGATAATAGTTGATTTAGTGTGTTCAGGTTTCCTCACGATGTTTTTCTTTACCGTTAGAAAGTGACATTTAAATTTAAAACGCACTTTTGTAAAGAGGTGCGCACCATGGATTTGAACCCAGCACCCCCGGAGCGAGAGGCTGAATCCTTAACCACTAGGCTATCACTGCTGTGAATTAGGTCTACGCATTGAGCACAGTGCGGTTAGATGACGAAGTATAAAATGATTTGTAATTAACATAACACTTTAATTAATTTTGTATCAGCGGAAACCGACTTTAATAGAGGAACAATACTGTTGAAGTCATGTATCTCCACGCCATCTTTATAAACAAGGCAGAAATAACCAATCTAAGCTATCGAAAGTCGTTTTTTAATTAATTATTTAATAAAATATGTGTACATTCGGTGTATGACAATAGGCTCAACGCCTATTCTATGGTGGTGTGTAAACGTAACTGGTGAAACGTGGGAGTGTACTACACTCCTCTACCATCCCTGGGGATTACAGTTATCCAATAACCCTAACCACAACCAAAAATAATATCTACTTCATTCATGAACAAATGTATTCTTGCATTATATGATCATTTATACGTAAAGTGTATCCACTTATGTTAAAGCTCAGCGCCTTACGGGAAGAAGCTGGCGTACGTCCAAACAAAGAACTATCCAGCTTGAGATAAGATGCGTATTTAAATGAGGTAGGTGTGTTAAGTTAAACGAGCAAATTTATTAGAATAATTTCTGTCATGAAATGTACTTTTGACCTATATTTCATGCCATTAGTTCACGTTATATGGCGTCCTATTAAAGTGCCTAATGTAATCCGGACGAGAGCGAAGCATTTATCTACATTTTGTTAAGTGACGTTAACTCACTACGTGGAAACGCACAGGGTTAAGTAGTATCTGCATGCTATTTAATTATTTTAAAATTGGAACATTAAGATATTGTTTTAAATCTAAAGAGTTATAACGCCTAATTGTACATAGCAGGGCTGCACTCTCTTTTAATATAAGGTGTTTATCGGCTTGTTTTATTTATATTATTGTATGTAATATACTCGTATCTATGTTACGAAAAAAATACCGTTATACGCGTAGAAAAGAATTGTTGGCACATGGTATATTACTTTTCTTAACGTAACATTACGCCTGTAATCCCCGCAGGGGTAGGCAGAGGAGTGTAGTACATTCCCACGTTTCACCAGTTACGTTTAAGTCCCATGGAATAGGTCGTGAGCCTATTGCCATATACCGGGCACGATTCCAGACTCCGAGTCACTACTAGAAATTCTAAATTAGAAAAATCGAATTAAATTGTCCTAACCATTAATAATCATGTCTGGATAATGACCGTAAAACCTCGCAAGATTCATACGTATTCATGACCAGCGAGGCTTACGCTGCTAGAATAACTACCGAGATTTAAGTGGCAGTTACATTAAGGCTTACACGAATACATTAGCTTATACAATATTATACGACGATAACGCTTAACGACTTCTATAACAAGCATTTACTAATGAAATGCATACTAAAAGCACAGAAGAGCAACGATATAAAGATAACATGTATTGTACTGACACAGGTATTGTTTGAGCAATCCCCTCACGTTTCCGACGGGGGTTCAGCGGAAATGTATAAATTTATCTTAACTCATTGTGTCACTCGCAGTTATTATTATGACGGCAGCTTGTTAACATGAAATTAAATAAATAAATGTTTTCATATCAAATTTAACAATGAAATACAAACTTAAGGAATGATATCTATTTCTGTTAGGAATGTTGGATTGATATATTGATTGATTTATTGATACGAACGTGTATTAACAGTAGTTATAATGTTTTCGATAGAAATTAGAAATATACTCGAATAAAATATGAAACATATTAGATATGTATATTGTAGACTGCCTCGTTCGTCGAGTGGATCAATCGGGACTATTGATTGAGAGGTGCTGGGTTCGACTGGAGTTGGTCACTATAGGATTTTTCTAACTTAAAATTTCTAGTAGTAGCACGGAATCTTGATTTATACCTTGTATATGGCAGTAGATTCCTATGGTCGAATATTAAATACAACTAGTGGATGGTGAGGGTGTACTTCACTTCTGTGCCTACTTCTTAGGAGGAATACAGGCGTGAAGATAAAAAAGAGATAATGTAATATATATTGATATGTTCAGGTTAGAAATTAACACTAAGTTTATATTTTGTTATATAACAAAATCAGAATCTTATCCCGTAAAAATAATGTCATTGCTATTATATCAGGCAGGCCGTTTTGCTCTTCTAATTTATACGATTCAAGGTTAGTGCAATTCATAATTATTTTAATGTAGTAAGATTTTGACTTCTTGGAGAATGAAACTTACATCACTAACACACATATTGGTTTCCCTAAAAATTCCGAAACTGCGCAAGTTTTGCACTATTAAATACTGTCTACGACAAGAATCAAACATAGACATAAAAATTCTAAATCTGTTACTCATAGTAGAATTAGGTTCAAAGGTGGTGCTGTCGCCACTTTGAACTGGCGCTCAAACACTGTTAAAACATGTATGATATAAAAAGACGTAAAATGGAACGTACTTTTATAGCAAGTTCTTTCCGCACTGAAGCTTCGATGTCGATACGATTTCTGTAGCAATTTATAAACAGACCGTAACGGGCTGTGTGACAGTGACGCAACAGTTCAAGGCATTGCGAGAATTCGAATCAAAATATTATGTGCCATCTACTGAATGGTAATATAAAGGCCGCTGTCGAAGGGTGGCAGATTTGACATATGGAAACGATTCATATGAGTTTGATGTAGAAATAACGGTAAATACCTATATATATTTCTTTACGAGTCACGTATTTTTAAAATAATTCGTTAGCGCATGTCGTCATATGTAGTATGTAATAGAAAAATTAACAATACAAAGTTATATAAGTTTATTATCCAAAGCATTCTTTAAAAATATCTTTCAAAATCATATTTTAACCTAGTTCTTAAGTGTAAATTAAGTAATTATATCAACCTTATATTGTATTTAATTAGTCTACCACGTTTCATTTGAGAGATAAAAGGCTTTTTTATTTTATTTATTTAAAGTAGAAAAAAATTACTAACAAATGAGCTACGACTGTTTCCAAATTTTAATGTCGCTTAAACTCCTTCGTAAGATCGTTCGACATATTTATAGGTATTGTACCATAATGGTTGCAGTTTGGTGGTCAATAAAATTTCCTAAGTTGAGACCCAGCCAACAGAATACAAGTGTTCCTCGTTAGTGAATTGAGCAGGTTTTGGAAATTTGACTTTAAGAGCGCATATAAGATATATAATGCCCAATAAATCACGATGTTCACTATACGATTATTATAGTAACATAGGCCGTTCAATGGTACGTAGTCTATAAGTAGGGTAAAGTTGGACTTGAAGTTTAGCATAAAAACCTGTTGCCTGTCTACTTAGACGTGTTGCGACTGAACAAAGAATATAGCTTGGAGAAGCATTTAGGCGAACAGTAGCACTACAATTTATAAGTGTAGGATCGATTACGTGAGAGCCATTAAAAAGTTGTCGCACGTTAGGCAAATTAAAATAAATATTTCGTGCTATTAACCACGGCAATGGGCGACTACTCTTCAAAGCAAGGGTGAACAGATATTTCCTAGACATACGTGATCCATCTTAGAACGCATCTGCGCTTTCCATTAGGCGGGATCGCGACCAATCCTTGGTCTATAAGATTAAGGAAAAAACTGATGCCAAACTGGGCCTAAAGAGAGCCAAAAGAGAGCTTGTGTATTGGCAACTAGAAGACAGATAAACTACTAATATAAACATCATTCTTTAAATCAGGGTACAGAACAAATGCGAAACATTTGCGCATATTTGTCATGAGTGGCAATCGAACCCGCGACCTTCGGCTTAGCAATCATTGGACCAACGGTCAGTTAGTGAATATCAATTTATATACAAATCAATAAAAGACCTTATTTACTTAGTGATAATAATTGTATCTTCAGTATCTGTTACCCGATGAATCAAAATGCTGTAAATTTTGACTTAAACTTTTAAGAACTTATATAACCAATCATGTTCATAGTATATACGAGTATTAATAAATTTTCGAAGTGATTGATGAACCTCGTATCTTAATACATAATAAACATGCCGCCATATTGCAAAGGGCATTTAGGCGCTATAAAACAATTGTCATCGTTTATTATGATACTAATATGAAAGGGCCAAAATGCTCAAAAACATAGAATATTAAAGATTCACACGTAATTGAATCACAAAATAAGAAGATATAGAAGGTATAGTTATAGAATTTCCATCATTTATTTAACTCTAGTTTAAATGTATTCTAAAAATTATAAAAACATAAACTCAAACGGAACGCATCGAACGAATTTTAAGTAGTGAAAAGTGTGAGTGTGCTGCACTCTTCTTCTGCCTATCTGTCGGGGCATTACAGACGTGATGTTACTTTTCTTTCTATATAAAAACTTAGAACTAATCCTCACAATATTATATCATTTTCCTGTTTCATTCCCAACGGACTTAATGTGTACACAGTATGTTTTTTTCTCGTTCTCCCTATAAGCCGTCATAACTGAACTCAGTGACTTGTAATTCATATAATTTTTTACAGAATTCAATGATGTTTTCCTTAATATTCCTTCTGTTATAGTCATCTTCATCTATGTTCATAACACTTTTTTGTCACATGTTTTTCATCCATCTTCATAACGTGTCTGGTATTTCCGTCGCTGGTGCTACTTTCAAACTCGTAAGATAATCATTTCTAACGTTTTCTTTTCACTACCATATTAATATTTTCATATCTTTTGCATGCAATTGGTTTTCATTCGTAGTTTTGCTGATCAACACTTGGCTCCATGCTTATTAAGGCATGCTCATATTTATCTAGGTTTATTACCGATGCAAGCCAGGTCGATGGTACCAGTAGCAGACCGTAGATACATTGACCAATAAACAAAAGCCCGACAAAAAGGCGTAAATAAAATCACATAGATGATAAAAGAAATATGATTTTGGTCAATTCAAAAGAACAAAATTGAATTCGGCGTAATGACATTCAACACCGTGAAGCGTCTGGGTGAATCCGCTGCAGCCTTGAGACACTCAAATTAAATAAGCGTTGGCAGGAAATGGAACAGATTTCAAAGCTTTTATTTACAAGTACCCTGTAATTTAAAGTGTTTGCGACCTTCTTGCAGCGGCATTTATATATTAACTCGAAATGTCGTGGAAACCGCGATTAAGTCTGACATCTGGTCAAAGATTTTAATGTTACCAAGTTTTTTGGAAAATTCTTTCAAATGCAGTTTAGTCCAATAACGTATGCAATATTTTTATACACAATGTGCCTTAACGCCATACTATATGCACTAATAGTGCTTATGTCACTAAAATCACTCTAAAATAAAAATGTCATCTAACTCTATATCTCTATGTAACTATATATCTCTAGAGTATACTTCATATGTCTGCAACCCTTTAACGGCTGCTGACTACGAGTCACTCTACCCTCTAACAATAAATTCTTCTACGCTTATGGAGATTTGACGACATGGGTTACTGAAAAAAGGCTAAAGGCCTCCAACAAGATTTAGTGACTTTCACTTGACGATGTAAATCAGGATCAACTACTTCCGGTGCTGTCGGAAACGTTAAAAAATAGTAACTACTTCGCGTCTGTTACAAAGTCGCCTTTCATGAGGTTTTCACGCAGAAATACGAAGCAAGTACGAAGTAATAACATTATAAAAGTTTTGAGAAAATATTATAAAGGCTTAAAAAATGAATCCGACTCTTTACACTTTTATTAAATATGTAGATATGACATAAACATAGAACAAAGAAAGTTGCGTTCTAAACGAGAAAATGTTGGTATAATTTATAAAAGCCGTGGAAGATTGTGGCGCTGCGCTGAGTTGCAGTTCGCGCGTATTTCGTAGTCCCGCAACAAGTTTGACCTGGATTTGGTCACGTTCATCTTATTTATAACAGTCATTCCATTCCGGCCTATTCATATTCCTCATTTTTATTGCTGTAAATATAACTGAAATAAGTCCTGCTGAATTGTGAACTTAGAAGCTGTCCCTTTGTTTTTGATAGTATTTCCAGACAGGTACAAAATCACAGTTGAATTTTTACGATATTAAAATATGTAGTTGAAAGCAAAAGCTGTTATGTCTCTCGTACTATATTGTTTCTTCAATGATAGCAACAAACTTTAATCCACTTGTAAATGTTAGTTATCTCACCCACGCAAGAAATGCATTGCGAGGGAAATTGCCATCTGCATGAAATTTATACGTGTATATAAATTGTGTTTAGACGTTTCTAAAATCTCACATAACTGTGAATCCGTAACAAAAGGAAATAAAATTAATTAAACGTGTTTAATATGCTCGCATTTAAAGTCCGTTAATAGAGGGTTGCGGAAATAAGCGCACTAGAAATGCAAATTCACTGCTACTTTGTCCCCGCAGTAAAAGGCAATTTAAAAAGGCAGATTTAAATTTGCTTCTGCTACAATGTAATGCAAAACTCGATGGAATATATTATATTTCTGTTTGTGGAATGAAATTGTGTTATTATTTATTCCTTTTTCGGGATAAACATTTTATATTGTTACATTTTTGCAGTTCGAAGATTGGAAACTCGATAAGCTCATGGAATTAATACGTTATCACATTTAAAACTTTTTTATAATTGGGGACTTCGATTTGAACCGAAATAAAGGATCTTTATTACTATTAAAGAGATTAGTAGCACAATTTTTAAGAGTAAGCATTACTCGTTAAAACTTTAGAAGTAAACATGGCGAGGTATCTGCACTGCGAACTGAGAGTTTTCCAGAATGTTCTCTAGCGAGTGAAGACTGCCCACCCGCACTTGGACTGTGTGATAGGTTGAGGCGTCATATCGTTAGCATTGTGTTATCTTTGCTATAAGTAACCTTATTAAACAGTGGATATTAAAATGAATTAATGATTGCGATGGTATTGCTTTTTTTTTGTTACACCTTAAACTAACGCGTACAGGGGTGTAATTAATGCTTACCATAAATGTGTAAAATGAAAATATATAAAACAAAATGAAAATTACTAAAGTAAAATATTACTAAATGTTTATCCACCAATTGCACTTTAATTTCACATTTTTTAAAATATTTATTGCGTAATTCTTTGTTTCCTTTATACATGTATCTAATATATTTATGACGTAATACTTTCCATTTCCTATTTGCGGATCGTATTATACAACGCTATTATATTAATGCTTTAGTGCAAAGCTTTTTCATAAAAGTATTCATTACTTCAATTCACTCTACAATAATGTATCTCAACTATCAAAATACCGCAGTGGAAAGTTCAAATTAACAGAACTTAATGTCACAGACACTAAAGTTTCTGTAGTGGTTTTAGTATATTATTTAAGCAAACAAAAGGTTTTTCAAGAAAATTCTTAAAAGGTTTCTTATGTATTTCATTCAGCTACACCTAAGTACTTATCTCTCCAGGTAATTCATGGGACTCTTGGACTACGTTGAGGCAGTATAGTCCGATGCGTACTACTAGAAAAACTGGTTAGTGTCCAACTCATCGGCTAGATGGGTTCGAACTACTGTAACGGCTTTCGAGAATGTTCTGCAATTGTTAACTAATGGTACAACTGGGACATATTGCGTAACTGGAACAGAGTAACTTTTTATAAAACTATGACGCATAGGGACGCTTTTTTTATTTCTGTCACCCATCATAAATGCATGTCAGTTAATGTTCATCCCCATTGTAAAGTTTATATTATTTTGTGGTAAAAACAACATTTATATCGAACGAAATTTAAACTCACGTTCATATCAGTACACTTCCACTAATTTCAGGAACACGGCTATTTTAAGCAGCGTGTTCATGTACACGCTACTAATCGAGAGTACTATGCGTGCCTAATTGATTTACGGTATTGGGATTCACGCGTTCGCACACACCGTCGAGACTCGCGTGGAACCACGTAGGTACATGCCTGAATAATGTTTCAATTATTTACTGCTGTTGTATTAACAGGAGAGTGTTATATGAGTGGAACGTTCAAGGGATTCTGACTCTTAACCGTGTTAACTATATCATAATATAGACCTATAATACAATAAACAACTCTCGCGCATCACAAGGCGCTTTGTCTTTATAGAACGTTTCTTCGATTCTAACATAATACCCGAGTGTCATTTTTTGTGGGAAACGTTACTATTATTTCTGAATAGGGGGCAGCACTATCGCCTAGTTGGAGGTACTGTTGCCTGGACAGTATTTGACAGGGTGTTGCCGACAAGATCAGTTAAGCCTACTGGCACCTGACATCAAATAAGTCAAAAACTACGCGAGCTATTTCGTGAATTTGTTCCTATTGCATTGAACTGAACTAGAATGCTTCATGTCCTTATAATAACTTTCAAAGTAATGCAATCAGCTTAACAGTTTGCAACTGATTTAAAAACTTTATAAATCTATTACAAATCATAATTTATTATTACGAAAAGTTCTTTTAAACGTCGTGCCATTTCACTAACTTTCCTACGAACAACGTATGTATTTTGTATTTTTGATGTGCAGCTGGAACAACCGTATGAAAATGCCGAAAGTGCACGATAGAACGTGACAGACATACAGAAGCGAGTTTATCTTGTTTGTTCCAGTAAGCTATGCAAATTCCGCTTCACGTGTTGTGTGTGCTGCCCAAACTTCGTTTCTTCTTTTGTACCGAGGTACGTTTTTCCTCCAACTTTGTATAATTGTAGAGAGATTGTAGGTAAAGCTTTAGAACGAGGAAAATTATAAGATGAGAATTTGATTTTAATTAAATATCGACACAACATACTTGCCTCAGATATAAAGTAAAATAATTATATACTGCAGTCTGCAGTTGATAGTGTCAATATCATCTCATCAATCCTTTCGTCGATCCACTGCCGATTAAAGGAATATTCATCGAATAATAGTGGCATGTAAGGTGATATCTAATATAACTGAGCAGTCTACAATATAAAAAACCGCGTTCTGATATAATAGCTGGTATTTTTATGCCTGTTAAAATTGAATAATTGTATAAATACATACAAAAAATATTACTAGTGAGTAATATAGAGAGTTTTAAGTTTTGTTTTCGTGTCTGCGTGTATATTCAACAAATAAATTGGCAGTTTTATATTCGTATGTGTTTGTATATTACGCATAAAATGAGTAGGGTAGACTGGGTACGATTGTGACAATTTTCAGTTGATTACTTACAGTTTTGTCAGTATGCCACTAAGCT
>DWFV01000926.1:0-12340 GCA_018246775.1 Parelbella machaon machaon
CAAGATTACAGTTTGTTACGAAGGTTGTTTTACATCAGTTGCTTGATACAACGAATTTATGGCAATATCAGATGACACGAAAGCCATGGATTTTGCTAGTGTAGCTAATGAAAGTGTATCCATAATAATTCTATTTGCAACATGGTTTAATTTTGCTCCTCTTGATTGTGCAGTATATTTAACAGCGAGTTTTATAACACGTTCACACGCAAGAGATTTTGATGTTGCACTTTTAGCTTCTTTACCTGCCTGTTGCGCTGCGGTCTTTGCCAAGTTCATCATTAAATCCTGGTGATTTGACATTCCCATCTTAGCTAATTTCACGGACATTTGCACTTCAATAGATGCAGTCAAGGCACGCCTCATAGATACCACACTAGCAGCGGTTAAATACGCTACATCACCTGCATAAAGGATTGCCTTTTTCGCCTTTAGTTCAAGTTTTTCTAATTTTTGCTTAAGTTTTTTCTCATTGACACTGTCATCCTCTACTTCAGGTTGATCCAGTTCCATTTCAGCGACTGCATCGGGATTCAATGTATAAATATTTAGTTTTGGGTCAACCCAATCGTCGACGAGGGCTGGTGCATTGGATTCTTGCATTTCTAACGTTTGACTATTTACGGTCACATGTGTTCCATTAATTTTTTTATTTAAAACTATTGCCTCTGTTTCATTTATATATGTATCATTATCAACATCGAGAACAGTTTGATTCAAAAATCCTTTTGTTCCAGCAAGGTCTTTTTTAGTATTCACCAATAGCAATGGTTTTCTGTTACTAATAACAGAAAAAGGTGAATTTAGCTCATCCAAACTATTCAAAGGCCTATTAGTGGTAAGAACTAAAGATGAATCAGGTGCTGGTAATGTTTTGTTTAATAATATGTTATAGATTGTTGGTGACTCTTTAATGATCGGTATTGCCGTTGTGAGTACTCTATTATCTATCTCTGGAGCTGATCTTTTTCTACGCAGAGACAAATCAACAGATTGTTTTTTGGACAAAGCTGTAGCGTAAGTAATGTCTTTTAAAGCAGACACGATTGATACTTCAGCCGCAATTTGTGCTAACCCATAAACTAAACGATGTAGTTCGGGTTCCGTAGACTCTTTGGTTATAGTTAATATATGTAACGACAAAGTTCGAGAGATGTAGTCCAGAATTCGTCTTGTTTCAATAGCAGTAATGCCTTTATTCGTGCCTGGTGCGTCAAGAGCTTCTCGAGTAATTCTAGTAATTTTATCTTGTATTTCCAACTTAGATAATATGGCAGAAACGAGATCTTTTGAAATCTTGTATAAGTTATCCGCCATTTCTGGATTTTGTGTCACATTTTTACTAGCTTTAAGTACGGTATCATCTAAATGTTTTAAAACTTTATGAGGAGAATTTAGTGCTAATGTTTCACCAGACTGTTTAGAATTTACCTTATTCCTAAAGTCGTGAACTGGGGATATTCCGGCCGATGTCACAGAAATCTGAAAATAATTGTGATGATTACCATATATGTCAATGTCGGATTAAATGTCAATATTTCTCAAGTAACCTTACCAAGATCAGAAACAAAAAGTTAACTAATAAGACATTCATTATAAAATTGAACACTTGTACACCCTGTACACCAGAAAATAAACTAAAATAACGGTGTAAAACTACGTTGTTACATTGTTAGCCTAACGACGGCTAGTAAAATTCGTTAACCTAAAGATTTATTATTGTAATTGGCAATTAGATTCTTTTGTTGTTATAGAATTTAACTATGCTTTTCTTAAAAAGGTAGGACAATACGTTAAGAAAGTCAGACAGAATACGTGTTTCGTAATGTTCTAATTATTCTTTTTTCTTACCAATTTATCCAGCGAAGGCATTGTACATAGTAATTCTACGCTTACTATGTTCAATTCTTCTGTAGACGTAGAGCGGTCGAAATACAAAGTTACTACTTTCCGCAGTCTCAAAAATTTCATTATGACCTTTTGGTTTGCTATTGTTTTCATTTGGATTATTATTCGATACTTCACTCTCAACTGTATACTTAATATCTTCAATATTTTTTACTTTTCCTTTAACAGATCCTTTACCATTTTGAAGTTCTGGGTCAATCCCTTTTTCTTCAGTTTTCATTGTGTTTGAGAAACACACAAATAACATAACTGCTGTTAGTATCATGTTTTTTACTACAAACGTTCTACTAACTGTACCACGAAGATTTTGCATTCTTATACAAATGAGGATATAATCAACTCATTCATAGTTCTTATAAGTGTATTAACATATTGACAACTTTAATTAGCATAGAAGTAGAGTATAGACACTTCATAAATTAAAAAAGCCTTCAAATAAATATGTTTTAATTATTTTAAACACCTCCTATATACAGGATATTTCATGAAATCTAAAAACAACCTCCAGTGTAACTATCCCTCGCCAATTATTACCGAACGCCTTCTGAATCTTGACGTTTTGCCCTCCATATTACATTAGCTTGGAATAATCTTTCAATACAAAGCTATATTAAACCTATCCTTGGGAGGTTCTGAACATTCTGTACCCACAACAAGGAAGCAGTTCTATAATTACTTTACCAATTCCTATAAAAAAATTAGATCACTTCATTGAAGATTCCATACGCAACCGTCAAAACTATTTATAAATGAGATAGTTTTCTAGTCTTGTATTGGGTAACTTTATAATAAGGAAAATTAAAATGTTTCCAACTGTAGACAAAATGAATTGCAGATTGCAAATTATTATTGATGCAGAACTTATTTTATAGGCGTCATATCCTTGATTATGCCCCTTCTATAATTGACCATATATGTGTATCAATGAAGAATTCATTTTCTTACAATATCATCATCATCAGCCTGTTTAAGTCCACTGCTGGATATAGGCCTCTCATGAGGGGTTCTTGTTCATAATTCCCATTCTGGGCATAAAGATTGTATTTCTTAAAATATTGATTTTTTTAATTGTTGTCAAAACGTCTAGAATGTACTATAGACAGGTCCGAATGAAATAAGTATTCAAAATAAATCCTAATTCCTACAGATAATGGACCAATGTTAACTCCTTTCGTGATCTTAAGAAAGGTATCTCGTTATTTAGAGTGGGAATTTATTGTAATATAGATACCTTATAACACCATCACACCAGTCCCTTACAAGGTAGACATAGAGCCCATTGTGCCAAATATCCCTCTTAAATATTAGATATTAGGGTATAAAATAAACAAAAGATTTATGATATACTTTTATTATCACTAATAATCTTAGTATATAACCTAAAAATAACTGAAATATTTCAAATTATTAAACAATATTAACGAAGAGGGAAATAATAAGACAATCATAGAAAGAGGAAAGACAATAATTGGAGGTGATCTTCGTCGTAAGGAACAAGGCCTTGATTGAGCTCACTTAACCGAGGAATGCCGGCAGCACCCTGATGCGTCCACGACCATCCAGCTGCGAGGTCTCTCCGAAAGGTGAGGCATCGACATCATTGCCCGATGGCAGTAAATCACTTTCCTGTCCTCCGATCGAACGACGTGCCCTCACCGGCGCGGTCTTAAAAGCACCGGCACTGTCTCCCGCAGCACCAGATCCCGAACCTTCTCTTCCTGTAACTGATGGTGTTGCTTCTGCTTTTGCTGGGATGTGCTGGATCACGTCCTGCCCTACTGGTGTGCAGACGCAGAGCGCCAGCAGCGCCAGCGACGCGACGACAAAAAACATTGAACGCATTTCCGACTTTACCGAACGATCCAATCTTGCTGAGAACAAACCTTCTTTCACTATACACTGTATCTCAATTTGCACGCCTTATAAACCGATTCGCTGAGTGCGGAACATATTAAACTTATTAGAACTGTACACTCAAATCATCCTTATTGGTGTTTGTAAAATATATATGTATCGACGGATGTATCGAAACAACGCAATATTCTATGTATAGGTCAGCAATATGCAAGCTTGTACAGTTCATGTCTAATAGACTCTTCACGCTTCACGAGTCTGGAAGGCGTTAATGTATTGCTAATACAAAAGAGTAAGGCAATACCAAATATAGATGATGTGTCTGATAAAAATAAAGGCCAACAATGATTGTTAGCATACCGTTGTGCGAATATAATATAAACAACAAGGTAAGGATTGTTGGAAGCAATTTTAAATCGTCACAATTGCATAATTATCCATCCAAGACTCTTTACGTTAAATGCTTTGTCGTTTTCGAATAAATAACTGTCTCAAAATTAGAATTAATTAAGTAAATCATAATAATCATTTATGCTTTAATAACGTATATATGACATATTGCTAATATACAATTTTATTCCTTTCAACCTAAGCTTTCACAAGGGTTTCCTGACAGAATAAAACCTATGAACCCTTGCACCCTGGCTCGATTATTTATATTATCCTCTTTTATCCACCTGGGCTTTGTGCAACATATTTTTGAATTTCACAATAGTTACAATTTGTTATATTATTACATATAAAGTTAACCATTTACAAAAGAAAATACAACAAAATCACTTTACGGCAAATCGACAAAATCTTTAAAAGCATTTTACCGCCTCCTCGGATTTGAATTGTTATCCCTCGAAGAAATTATCGAAACTCCAAGAAACATAGAAATCAAATTGAAGTGTTGCGGGTATGATGGAAGATGCAGAGTACCTAGTTATAATTCATGTAGTTTTAAAACGGTCTGTTGTGTGGTGTAAAGACGAGCGTTCTCGTGGAGGAATGGACTAAAGCAATCGACCGTCTCGATTACTTAATAGGAGGTTTAACCATCATAATTACAATTCTTCACAGAACTCGTTTGTAGTAGGTAATTGTTGAGCCGGGCCTCTGGCGAAAACTAACTTGCATGTATTCACTTGTAATACCTGGTGCCACAAAGGATTGATGGTATAGTTTAATAAGCCAAGTTCAATAACTGTCGATTTGTAATCACATTACTTGCAACGTAATTAATCAGTAGGTAAGCCAATATAGTTATTTTTTTTATTATTGTTAAACTAATATAGAAGAGTTGTCGGAAAGGTGTTTCAATTTAATGAATATGGGAGTGCTGCTAAGAAGGTGTTTTCATCATCAGCCTAGTCCCGTCCACTGCTGGACAAAGGCTTCTCCAATGGCACGCCACTGAGCTCGATCTTCAGCTGTTCGCATCCAACCACAGCCAGTCACTTTGCGTATATCGTCACTCCACCTGGCTGGAGGGCGTCATACGCTACGTTTGCCAAGTCGCGGTCTCCACTCCAGAACACGTCTGCTCCAGCAGCTATCGGTTCTGCGACATATGTAACCAGCCCACTGCCACTTCAGCTTGCTAATCCTTCATATCATTCCTAAGTCCAGACGGACTAAATGCTTAGTACAAATTGGTACCTTATGTAATAAACGAATTCAAAAAAATGATCTAAATATAAACGGTAAACGAGCATTCTAGCTATTCGATTTTTGTACCACTTATAATATCATCAACTCGTATATAGAAGCCGTGTTTTTTCTGATTATTTTTACGGATCCCTTAGTGTCACTACCTAGCGTACAACTATGTAACCCTGTGTCTTAGTATCGTACCGTATATTTCAAAAGTTAGCATGATAACAATACAGTCGCATAAATAGCTGTTGCGGTAGTGTTTACGTCGTTCAACACCATACTAAGGATTTTATGAGCATTGAAATAGCTACGCAGGTACCTACTGGGCGTTCCAACTCCTTGCTAGGTACGGGATTCAAAGGGAGCACGCAAATTTATCCTTCATACATTTACAAATTTTCAATTCATTCCCAGCAGTATTTAATGTTAAATTAGTAAAATTGCAAGAGTACCTATCTAATAACCACTTGCAATTAAACTTAAGCTAAAACCTAAAATTTATACTAAATCAATGAAAGTTCCATATGTCATTACCTACATATATCAATAACTTACAAATATTGTGGAAGAAGCACGGCAGGTCTACAAGGATCATTTTTTAACAATTAGTGTTCTCTGCCTACCCTGTAAAGGATCTGGCGTGAAGATATGCGTAGATATATATGTACAAATATTACAAACACTTCATTAATTGTTAATTAAAAATAATTTCATTAATTGAGATTAGATTGCGATTGAGAAAGGAATATTTTTAAACATTTCGTCATCTAGAAAGAATGAATGACGGTAAATTAACAAAACAGATTTATAAGGCGAGCGTAAATAGTAGCCAGAATAGATAGATCTAGACGATCTTGCGTGAAATCGGAGTAATCTTAAAAGAAATTCGAATCAAAAAATCTTTCAATAGACTAGCATGTATAGCGATTTTAATGAACTTTGGAGGTGGATTTGGAGGTAAAATAACTCTGCCAAGACCGGAAAATAGGCGTGGGAAATAGGCGTGACAATAACTATAATTCCGAATATACCTACATAAATAAAAATGATAAAGCTAAGAATAAGATAGAAAAGATAAATAATGAATAACATGTAAATAAAAAACTATGTGAGCAATGTAAATGAATAATAAGGCAATAGACATGCGTAGGTATTTACTAAAAAATGTCAGGTGAATCATGTATTTCTAAGTATTTTGTTTACTACTTATTCTCACGACGCAGTACCTGTACGTGTCATGCTCTCTGAAACGTCCACAACAGATTCATGGTCATTATGGCATTGACTATATTTATGGAGCCTATTAACAATTTCCCAATATGAAGGTGCGTCAATGCATCCGTTTCTTGGATTGTTCGTTAGCACAATTAAATGTTCGACGCAAAGATAGATATAAAACCTTTGGGGACAGCCAACGATAACATATCACAAAACGTGTCATTTGAAGACGGACCGAAAATAAAACAAATTTGTGAGCATTACCAGTGTTTGATAGAAACCAATTCAAAAAAAAAAACGGAAACAAGACAATAGCAAAGAATTCGAATATTTACGAGAACATTCTAGAAAGGAAAGTTGTAAAGGGGACTAGTACAAAAATGGCTTCCAAGATATTGCTCCTTCTATTATTTACGCTACTATCCACAATCTATACGTCACCAGTACCAACCGACGTGGAGACCACAACTGCGGCGTCCGACGACGATGTTCTAATAAATCTGGTGGAGATCGTAGAGTTGGTGCCGATAGTTCCATTGGAGATCACGACAGCTGAAGCGGAAACCAAAGAAACGACTCATTCGGTGCAGAAAAGGTCAGCTTTCAGAGAAGAGAGCCCAAGCAACGATGTCCTCGCTGACTTTGAAGGAGGCGATGATGATGGTGTATCTAGCTTAGACCGTAGAATTAAAACCTTACCCAGTTGGGTTGGCTAATTCAAAATTCTAAAAACGCTTGTAAAACAGCCAAAGGGTTTGCCAAAGTCGTATTAAAACATTTTATTGTTTTTCAAATATGTTAAAATATGTTTCATTGTATAGGATGATATTTAAAGAATTATTTGATTTTTAATATGTCGTAGGTTTAATAATAAATAATTCATAATGGTAATTTACCTAAGTATTATTACAAACGCTAATTTCGTTTATTTCAGTAAGAGACGTTTAATGTTATATTATATGTTTATTGTTAGGTATACGTAAGAATTTGATGTTTTAAAAGAAGTGACGTATTGAAAATGAGTACCTAATTATAATAATTTAAAACAATACATAACCTTTTTATTTATCATTTGCTATTTTTGGTGCCTTTTGCAAACTCCATTCTTGTATTAAAAATGTCTTAATCATGAATATCAAGAAATCATTACAATTGTTTTAAGTTACAAATCTATGGGGCCTACTGTAAGATATTTGATTTTCGGGAGTAATTTTAATTTCTGTATTTTTCTAGTATAAATGAGGTCTTATTAAATTTAAAAAAAACATCGTAACGTAACGTAAAAACAATACGTGTGGTAATCTAAATTGTCTTCGAAAACAGAAACCCGTAACTCATTATCTCAGGTCCTATTTCAAATCTAAGTGACTTTGTAAGCAATTTTAATCTATCTACATTTATATATATACATATAAAAAAATAATATATATATATAAAATATATATAAAATTGCAGAGGGTTATGTTAATAGACAAAAATTCCGATACAACTTAAATCATTTATTTATCAACATGTACCCTTATAATTTTAATACATTATACTACAATGATATACAATTTTTTAAATCAAAGTTTATTAGACTCATCATTAAATTGCACATATCTCTCTTGACCAACACCATTATCCAATATTTTGTTGCTTCTTTCAATATCAACAATCGCTTGTAAATTGCTCACGTCTTCAGGAACATCTATTATAATGACGTTTGTGAATTCATTGTCTGGATTATAATCCATGTAGTCATTTCCTATTCTCAACTCAACGCCAATTTTCAACTTTTCCGGATACAAAAGCATTCCATCATCAAGAATTCCATATACGACTCTGAATAGTATTAAAAAATGGAGTAAATTTGCCGCCATTCTCCGCATTCAGTTCTTGTCCTCAACAATACTGGCGGTTTATATAACATTCAAGTAATGTGCTAATTTCCAAACCAAATATAGAGAGGACGAAGTGCAAAATATAACATTATATTTGAGCTGATATCCGCAAACTGACCAAAAGATTATGCAAACAAATCTTTTGCGTATAATTTTTTACATACACGCGAAAAATTGGTAGGTATATTTAGCTGATATAAAAAGATATGAATACTCGAAAATAATATACCTATGAAAAACATTACATATCCTATAAATCCCGCCCGACATATTGTTTATTAGATAGTTTCACTCATAAACAAAAAGTTACAGCATACAAGTACTAAATGAGCAAAAGATATATTAAAAAACAATAACATAATTATTATTACATCCAATACCATCTATTCCGTAAAAAAATCTTTAAAACATAGGTTACAACAGGAAGGATTCTGAATAATGTGTAATTCATAAAAAAGCAAAATCTACTTACGAATACACAGTTCGTTGTATGCATAACAGTGCGTTAATCACTTACAAGGATGGTTCTCAAAAACTGATGGTTAGGTATTGTTAAGACAAGACAGTAATATAGGTACTTGCAATATTTATTTTGTATACGTATTTATACAGACGTCAACAAACGTGTCTAGTTTTAATTATTTACAAAACAAATAATAACAATCGGTAACGAAATTTAACAGCACTTGGGGTAGTATAAACATACAATAATTATTAGAAAACAATTAAAATTAGTGGTCACTATAACAAAAACTAGATATAAAGAAAGAAGTTTTATATGTCATTTAAAAGGGAAATGTCATTTCAATTTATTCAAAATTTATATTTCGAAAAGGCAATTTTTTTTATATCACTGCGACTATTCGAACGCCATTAATGTATGCCCAAATGACACTTATTATCGCTTAAATAATCAGGTATCATGCGTATAATGCGTAAATATGTATTCAACTAACAGTAATTATCATTTTCATTTCGTAACGGAATAATAATGGCTCATAGTAGTAGAAAAACGCCAAGCTAAACCACATAAAATCCTAGCTCATTTTCTATTATTAAAAAGTATATAGAAATTGTAAAATAATTATAGTTCGAGACCTACCAATTAAAAAAAATATATATTCAGATAGTAGAATTGTCAAAGATTGGGTCAATAGAAGCGGTATTCCCGCGCAACGCCCACCACCAACCAAATTCATAGAAATTACCTACGGCCCTTTTTCAAGACTGAACACAAATTAAAGGCAAAGATCAGAAACACGTTAAAACTATTTAAAAACTGTCGTAAATTCAAACCAAGAACTCCTCTGCCATGTACGAGATGAAAAAATGAGTAATATAATTAGAAATAAGTAGTTCCTACTGATATACTGAGGTATGATACAAATACATACAGTATATTTACCGCAATGTAATTAAATATAGACTGTATTTTATATAGAGACGTAACTGTAAAAAGCAAACTTGACATATTTGATTCATCCGAGTTCTATAATACACACTAGGTTTCAAGATTTTTTTTTTGGAACCGAAATGAAATTGCTATTAAACTTTATTTGCAGTTGTTTTGGAAATGTATGTCAAAACACCACCAAAAGAAACAAATAATAAATATAACTTTTCACATGTATGTACATCCATCAATTTGATATCTAATTTTGGAAAATTTTATTACTTAATCATATTTATTTCAATGGACGTATATATAAATATAATAACATGGACGAACAAAACTACACTAATGAGTAAATGCTAATAATATACTTTATATACCTACATTCACAACCTACAATAATATCCTACAGATTGAATTTAACAATTTCACTAAGGCTTTAGAGATATCAATAAATACATAATGAACACGCAAAACTGTGATGACAGTTTTATTTTTATACACCCACGTTTCGATTGAACATGAAAATATAAAAAAAAAATTTGATAAAAGAATAAATAACAGAAGTTACAGGGTCTGTATACTATGTAAACATAAAGAATATATTTTTAAATGCAATTTTCCTATGAATATTCAATATCGAATATTCTCGAATTGTTAGGATCTTTATATTGACATTGAAATGAAATTTTTATTCGTTTAATTAAACAAGAACGGTAACTCTATAATTATTATCACGGGCATAAAGAAAAAAAAAACATTTTTGTAATGTACCAATTTATAACTGCAATTTTTGTAATAATTATATTAAATATGATTTATTAAAAAAATTCGGCCATTTCTTGGCAAAATTCTAATATTATGTTATTAAAAATATATAATCGTCACGGTCATCAACCTTTCTACCGTTCCACTGTTAGAGATTCCTCTCAGAATGAGAAGGGTTAAGGGATCATAGTCAGCAGACTTGATTTAAAAAAAAAAAAACATTTTTCTGGCAACACTGAAAGTACTTAAGAAAAAACATAATTGTTTTGGAATGTAATATAATAGATGGAATGAATCATATGCATAAAAAAGTCGTCTTCGCTGTTCGTTTGTCTTTAAGCAGCACGTCAGAAAGTGGTTGCGAGTTTGTTGATGTAAAAAAAAAATAATTTAAACGACGAAAGACCTCATACAGAAGAAATTAAAAAATAAAATGTAAAAACATGTAACAGACTATTTTTGTATTATAGGTACAGGCAGTCTGCACAGAGTGTCAAATATTGTCACAGCTCTGACTCTCTCTTAAGACACGGATCAAATATACATATATTGCATAGTATAATTTTTCGCAAACTCTAATGGTACAAATTGACACAAGACAACCTTAAATACTCATAAGCTTAACAAAAATCTTTAACATCACGCCTGTTTTCCCCGAAGGCGTAAGCAGATGAGTGTAGTACACTCCCGGGTTTCACCAGTTATGAAATGAAAAGTAAACTTTATTTTACTCGGAATTTTAAACTGCAACCTTACGAAAATACTGAAATGTCTAAACCACATACGGACAATATATTTACATTGTTATGTAACATGTATGTACAAGTACTGCTAATATAATTGTTCTTATTACTGTACTTCACTGTTTTGTGCAATTTTTGAGTTTTACGTGGTCAGACAGACGGACAGACTAGACTACAGCAAATTCAGACACACAGAGTAGACTATAGTTGTTTACAGAGAGTATCAGTCACGATTCCATTCAAACAATGAAGAAGAAAGTCTTCATAAGATTTACTTTATTTATATACTGTCTTTCTATCGCCTTGGAAGGATACGGGGAGGTAAAAAATTAAAATAAAAACAAATTGTAGTATGAAAGAAAAGATGAAAATCATTGTCCTCGTCATCGTACCAGCAGTGACCACGTGCGACCTCACAAAATAAAGTGTAAAGCCTATGAAATAAATGCTTAGTCAAAGATAAAACAATCAGACGTTTTTAACTTAATTATAATATAAATAATACTTAATTATAATATAAATAATGGTCTTTTTTATAATGGTTTAGCGATCATTATAATCGGATTATATATCTATTAGCCATAGGTACATATTCCATATTCTTCAATTTCTTAGATGTCATGTTGTCATCGTTGGGGTCAATCCACACTATCATACCGTCAAAATGCGCTCCCATCATAACATTCCGTTAGACAACATCGCGAGTATATGACAGCAATACTAATTAAGAGCACTTATTTTTTGGTTCACTTGGATCATGACACTGAGTAAATGATACAGAATTAAGATTTTGTACCGGCTTTTATACACAGTGTGGACCTACCATTCATTATCAAACATTTCAAAGTTTATTAAAAAAAAACATAACATCACGCCTGTAATCCCCGAAGGGGTAGGCAGAGGAGTGTAGTACACTCCCACGTTTCACCAGT
>DWFV01000927.1:0-12340 GCA_018246775.1 Parelbella machaon machaon
AAGTAGGACCGAACTTCAAATATCCGAATGTCAAACATTCCTTTCTTACACAGATTAAGTGTCACGATTACTATAGAATTTTCTAATTTAAACTTTCCAACATATTTCATGGGACGTATAGCGTAATTGGTGAAACGTGGGAGCGTACTACACTCCTCTGCTTACGCCTTTGAGGATTACACGCGTGATGTTCCGTTTAAGTGACACGATTTGAAGTGTGCAATTTGCACCGTGACATGAACAAAACGTTCTGCGAGCGCTGACCGTGTTATATTTGTTCCTGTCACGTGTCGCGTTGCAGTGATATTTGTTCCACAAAATTGCCGTGGCTGTTGTGGCTACGGCTTACGTAAAATCCAGTTGTCACAATTCCCAAATCTCCAAAATTTGAGTCTGAATTTCAAAAATACACACTGAAATTACGCAATACTCTAGGAATTCGATTTTTTTTTTTTTATTTATTTTATTGTTATAATTGATTATTAGATATACGAGTATGTAGAAGAATAAATAACCAATTATGTGATTATAGTTTTTTTAGTTCATGCAACCAGTTTAATTCCTTCGAACCTAATTTTGGCAAATATTAAGTCTTCGAGGTTATGTTTTGAAAGATTTAACCTACGATTTAGTTCGTGACATTTTTACAACATTCAATCAGCGCTCCCTATTAGGTTTTCTTGTTTATTTTCTGGTTTACATAGAACTTTTCTAATTCAAGATAATTCCAATTACTACATTAATTTGTACTAAAGATTTTAATTACGTGTCGTAAGTGTATTTATTAAATACTTAGAATATGCATAAGTTGACAAGATTTCTTTTTTGACAAATATTCCATGCAATTAAATTAAAATATTGATGTATTTATACATTTTTAAACATGACTAATAAATTTAAGTTTTCTTAAAAAAAAATTGTGCGATTTGTCATTTTAAATATCGCATTGTATGATGATAAAATTGTGTAAAACTGGGAAGTAAGCTGGAAGAGAGCCCTTGTTAATGTAACCAGAGGCTGATAGGCTAAATATATGTAAATATTTTAATATATATTTATACAGATATTCTTATTTACGCCCAGACACTTGTCCTCATCGCACAAACATTTCTCCTAGGTGGAAATGCAACCAACTTCCTTCAACTCAGCTGTCAAGTTCACTTACCACTGGACCAACGAGCCAGTCGCCAGTATGGTAAATGAGTATCGTAAATATTAGGTATACAAGTGACGTGACGAGACGTGACATGACACCTCTATTTGCGACGTGCAATGCTCTCATTTCCGCGGACATTCAACGCGTCGTATTTGTACGCGACTCGCGAACCCCGCAATGGAACTACGCGCACTAGTTGCGGTCGAAAATTGCCATCCGCTAGCAAATCTATTTAACAAAAGGTTCTATTTAGGCATCTCCATAAGCCTCTCTCAGTCTTCTGCCGAATACAGACTTCCCCTAACGGAATTTTAAGAATAATTTCCAAGTTGGGTTTGAAATTATTGATGGTGGTTTGGTCCCAATATGATATTCGAAAATCTTCGTAGTAATAGTAATATTTGGTCATGAATACGTGTACAGAAAAAAGCAGTATTGTCTTGTAACGATTTGTGAGATGTAATTGACTATTTTAATAACGGACCTGCCCTAATTATGTTCTTCGGTGATGAAATAAGTGCACCATCACGAAATACTTAGAATTCAATTGATTTGGTAAGAATTAGATATTAATTTAAAAAAATAAATTGAATTATTGCCAAAATATTAAAATACCTTAAGGATAAAGTCTATTTAAATTTAGAATTCCAAATCTAACCGTTGATAATGTAGATCAGTTTACCAATTAGTCACAGCAATTATTTCAGAGGTACATTTTTCTTTTACTTTCATCATCATTATCCTTATCAGCCTGTTTTCGTTCACTGCTGGACATATGTCTCTTAAATGACACACTATTCTATTAACTTTGGTGATTTTAAACCAGTTTCACTTCAATAAGTCATAAATCAATGTTTATATTCCATATTATAAATGTACAGATCCGAAACGTTCCGGACATTCCCAGGTGTTTTATTATTTTTATTAGCCGAGCTAACGTTCATCTGGGGTGACTACACTTACCACTTTGAATAGGATCGAACTATTTTCGAATACTGTAGAAAGCATTTTAGACACTAAAATGTTGTGTTAAGATGCGCTGTTTAAGTCCTTAGATAATTTGTGTTAAGATCTATTTATATAATTAGTTAATTAACCAATATTTATCTATTTTTTTTCGAAATTGGACATAAACAAATAAAATAAAGATGAAGCCTTCCATCGATGGAGGATTCTTTATAAATGTATTATATATAGACTTTTCCGTTCTCCGCGATACACGAATGCTGTCGATATTTTGAATCCGTGAGAATTATTTAAAGAAATGGTCTATTTGGTGTAACTTAAGCATCTGTAGATTGTATAATTACTAAATAAATAAATAATGCGTCTAGAGAGATTTTTGGATATCCTTTTTGGACATAAAGGTAAATGGCCACAGAGTATATATCGGAAATATATGTCCCCATAAACTACGCCGTAAACCTGGAAATTTAATAAAACAACGGCGTTTCTTATGAAGCTGTGGTCTCGTCCTTATATCGCTAAGGTGCCACCAATGATTGAAGGTAACACTTATGAAGATTTAGATGACATTACGAGTAATTATAACCGACAATATTACCTTGTTTTGTTCCGAACGCATTATTTTCTATCCCAAGTCTTCATATCAATCTTCATCTTGATTGCAGATTGACTTGTCTTCTAAAATTGAATCGTGATTAATTTTTGGTATTTACTTTCTTACTCTTCTTCTATCTGTGTAGTCATTCACATTATTCTGCAACGATTAGATTTGCTGTTTAGTGATTCTGTATAAATCAAGATTTTTTGCAAAAAAACCGAAAATTTTATCGATTTCTTTTTCTACATTTTTTCACCTTCTTGACATTTATACACCCTACATAACTGCACATAATTGAAATATAGATGAAATATCCTTGTATTGTGTTTGTATTTGTTTCTGTGCTTGTGTTTTGTTTGTAAACACGGTAATCACCAGTGGTATTACCAACCAATTCGAAATGAAATTGATAAATTTAGTTTTCACAGTTAATATGTAATACTCAGTTCACACACACACACACTATCAGCCTGTCATCGTCCACTGCTGGACATAGGCCTCTCCAATGACACGCCACTGAGCTCGATCTTCTGCTCTACGCATCCAACCACTGCCACGTAGCATAGAACGCCCTCCAGCTAGGTGGAGTGACGATATACGCAAAGTGGCTGGCAGTGGTTGGATGTATATACACAAAATGTATATTTGAGAGAAGTTTTTAAATAAAGATCCACATTCTAAAATGACATATTATTATAGACAGCAGATGAATAAGTCAGTGAATCAGCAATAGAACTGAAATATACTAGAGAAAAAATTTTAGTGATACACAGTGTACAAGCACACAAGGAATGACATGACAGGTGTTGGCACCAGCTCTCTTGTGCTCAATGGTTAATGCTCCTTATATATATACACAGCTCTTGTACAGTGATGTCATAGGTACGTAAAATGAATAAATATACATAGTACAGTATAAATATTGACAGGTGGTAACTTACTATTGCAATGGGCTGTAGAATAATGAAGTGGTACAACAGATTTAAACAGTAGCTGAACGTGGACCAACTGAAGTCCCAGAATGGTTCCACATTGTACACCCCTACAAACAATAAAGTGAAGTTAAGACAATTGCCCTACAGTTCTTCAAAAGCAATGCCAGCAATATGTATATGTGACCTACCCCCAATTCGCAACAAGTAATATGGTATTACAAACATCATTCCATGTTGTATCCAATACAATGCAGCTTCAGCTAAAATCTGTGAAGATAATTGTTAAATAAACAAATACTACAAAACATTCCAAATTATGAACACTGAAATCTTACTGTTCTAGAAGCCGTTTCTGGAAATAGAAATGCTAAAAGAGGTCCATTTAATAGGTTCAGGTGTATTCTAAACAATGCGGTGACGGCTTTACTCGGTGGTGCAGACAACAAGTATATCTGAAAAACATAAATTCATTAAAACCATTCTGTACAAGATTACTATTATGAAAGTAAAGTACAAAAAGATTGATGTTATAAAGATACCACTGCATTTCAGCACACTTCTTGAGCCTAAACAAGTAGCCTGCTGCATGCTATACTACATGGCTGGGCCAGGAGTCCATCACACATCTCCCTTCCAAATATTCTATGAAACTAGCTTACTACAGTATTCATCATTGTTATATACTATTTAATTTATCATTTAACTTATTTATCATTTAATTTGTACCATCCAGGTATAGGCCACAGACACCACATCATTAAGTACATATGTACTCGCAAATTATCACAATTATAACTTTATGTTACATTGAAACATAAAATGAATTTGTAAATTAATTAAGATTTGAAAAAATATACCAATACACCATGATCTTGATAACTAAATTAATGATTCAAAGAGATTGCATCACCGCCCAACCACCACTTCTCATGTACCTACTGTGTTTAAGCTATTTGTATTATATTATAATGAGCTATTGTTTATAAGCACATCAACACCTTTGCTTTTTAGGTGAACCTCAGAATAATTATTAATTAAATGGGTAAGAGGACAACACAAAATTATATGATATTTAGGGTTCATTGAAGCTGTGATATAAAATAATTTTGACTCACCTGTATTAAAGTGGTTACATGACACGGGTTCAACAAATATATGACCGTACGAGACGCAAACTTAAACCCTATTTCCATGCCCCAAAGCAATGCCAAGAGGATAACAAGTAATCTCTTGCCTCCTCTGTCATTCTTCACATAATTGGTGTCTTGCGGTATTTGTAATTTTGGAAACGTTTTTGCCTGAAAAATTCCAAAAAACTGTACTTGCCTACCTAAGATATGTACGTTGTACTATTTGAAATAAAATTAACGAATAAAACCTTCAAAATGTGAAATCAGCAAGAAGTATAATTTAATTAAAACATTGTTGTCACCAAGATCTTTTAATTTTACTTACTACTATATACACGCAAACTGCTGTTACTACAACAGTTTCGATAATTTGCCTTTGAGGTGATAAAAAATATGCACATTCAGGGCCCACATTGCGAGGGACGGCTTTATTTGCACCACTATATGCCCATTCAAACATAGTAAAATAAATGTATCAAACATATAACACAAAAAATAGTATACTTTTCAAGTAAACCCGTAATCGTCTTTAGATTTTCATTAAATAATTGAGTTTCTCTTGATTTCCCGCGATATGACAATAGGTAACAAGGTGTTGCAGCATTTAAATACAAACTAATCTTTTTTTTTAAATTTTATTATATACTGGCAATTATGTTACGAAACGAAATGCTACGCAAACAAAACACCTAATGTCTAGGTGAAAAATGTAAGCACTAACACTATATTGATTAAAAGTTTGCTTGAGAGGAGACCCATATTCCAACAGTGGATTGCCAAATGTGTCAATTTTTTTTTTTTTTTGACTTATAGATTTACAATATACATAGTTTTATAAATCTATAATTAAATATTTTAACAAAATAATTATATAAAAATAATTTAGTGTCTTGGAGAATGCATTCCTGTCTTTTTGACGTCCTAAATAGGAACGTTTTCATACAAATTGGCACGTAAAAATCGTAAAATGTAATTTTTTGCAGTACAATGTTATGTCGTGTACAATCGTGCAACAGTTTGTTTTATTATATTTTTGTCAATTGTCAATTGTGGAATATAATTGTTTCGCTAATAATTTATTTTTTAAATTGGAATTTCCTTTTATCTCTCTCTTGTTGTAAATTAAATAATTTTGAGCGGTCCTTTATATTTTTATTTTTTTCCACACACGTGGATTCGTAAGAAGTAATTATGGAAACATAAAATTATAAAGGTTTTATTTTTAAATTAAATTAAAATATTTACTGTAAACTGCTTTTCTCGGCAGGATGTCGTCTGCCGGGTCCGCTAGTTGCTTATGAAATCTCACATACCAATTATTATTAATAATAAAAATACAAGAATTTGTTTATTTTAGCATGAAATAAAACTAAAAATAAATGTTATCTTGTGATAAAATCTTACATTATTATTAATTAGAACCAACAGATTAATCGATTCTCTTTGAAATTATTTATTTTTGCTGCTTAAGCTGGAGTGACACTTGAATTACACAACATTTTATTTTTGAAGCACATATAGAATTCCTCAGAAATATGTATAATATAATTTATTTTACACATTTCCTGAAGACTTTAGACACGGTAAACATTTACTAGTAAATCTATACAATGACGGATTACATACATTTGCGATAACATATATATAAGAAAATTGTCAAGATTTTTTTTGTATTTTTTATTTAAATGAAATCTTATAATAGATACGTCTATACAATATTAATTTATCTATATGGCAGTGCTTAGGTACATCGACATAAACCTCCATTCAAATACATTATTACAAAAATACATAGGAATAGCCTGTTTTATCATTATTACATCATTACAACATGTCATTTTTGATCAACAAGTGCATACAGTTTTTTATGTACAGTAATACTAATGTATATGGCTACAAAGCAAATAAAAGTATTATTTTCGATTTTAGTTACTTTAATGTTTTAGTTATTCCTTATGTCAATGTATGAAACTTTATAGGTTTAAAACGTGTAGTGTTCCGCGAACATAAGTTAGGTCTATTATTTTGATTCGTGATGTGACTAGTGTAAATATCGTAACACTTGCATCAGACAGAACGTAGGTACATTAAACAAGTTGAACAGACACTTTAATAAACGTATAATCGTTACCCGTTCAACGGCGAGACGTAATGAGGACTCGACAAGAATGTAATAACGGCCACGGAGTTTCGTAGAAGTAATTAAATAATCTATATTATATTGTACTTAATTTTAAAACTTATTTCGAAGTAACTTTGGCGTATCTTAAAGGACTGAAATAAAATGAAGGAACTACTGCGGTCTGTAAGCTCATATTTGGCACTTCGTACAATTTATAGTGAAAAATAATTTGTGTAAATACATTTATAGACTCGTTACATCTCCAATTAATATTTAGAATATTACAATTGGTATTAGTTGCATCAAGAGCACGTGCTAAAACAATATTTCAGAGTTGTGCAACTTTAATAGTTTTTTATTGAACTAGTGTTTTTTATGCAAACCGCGCACCTGGACACGCGCTGCAACAGCCGACCTGATTTTAACGTTTCTCTCTCAGGCATGGAGAACTGCTTGTTGTCGTCGATAGTGGTTAACCAAAAACTAAGTTTGTTTGCGAAATGATGACACGTGCCGCCTTCTCCATTGCATTCTATGAATGGTGTCGCGCGGAAATCTTCCAGACAAGAACCGGGACTTGCCAGGGCTTGACCACCACCTTGCCCGCCAGCACCGGTGTGCTAAAAGATAAATCAAGATAATCTAAGTCATCTAGAACGGTTGGAAATTATTGAATGTAAACTCAGGTAACTCTATATAATACTTTCTAAACGAGTAAGTAAAGATTATATGAAAACCATTAGTAACAACTTATTATTAAATAAAACTTATTATTAAAAATTACAACATAGTAAATAAATATAACTTACCATAACAAAACTATAACCTATCCATAAGGAGTTCCAGCCCACAGGACAACTAGGAATGTCTAGTGTTTGGCTATGTACAGCTATAACATTCGCTGGAACCTCGCAAACGACACATCTCGAAATATACCTTGCAATTTCATTATTTTCAACCGGCATCATGGGAATCGGTTGGTTGGTGGATAACCAATAACTTCTATCGTTTCGGCTCGCGTAGTTGCACACGTCGTAGAGATCGCAGAACAGGAACGGCATCGTGCTGAACTTTCTAACGCAGGAACCGGCGTAGCCTAGATCTTGATTGTGGGCTTTTTCATTTCCATCGATATAAAGCAAAGAATATCCCTCCCACAATTTGACGTGACCGCTCTCGCACTGCGGTACAGTATCAGTTTGACTGTGTCTGACTAAAAGTATACCAGTTAAATAATCGGTCGTAGCGCAAGGCAAGCCGGGAGGCCCAGGAGGTCCAGGATATCCAGTACGCCCAGTTTCACCTCTATCCCCTTGTAAGCCTTGTAAACCTAGAAGACCTTGCGGACCAGGAGGCCCAGGCATACCCTGTGGGCCAGTATCACCTTTAGATCCTTGCAGTCCGTTAAGTCCAGGTGAACCCGGTATACCATCTTTTCCCGGTGTACCAGGAAGACCAGGTGGGCCACGTTGACCCGGCTCTCCTCGTGGACCTATTACAACATTAGCTGGTTCACCCTTGTCGCCTTTTGAACCAGTGGCACCTTTAAAGCCATCGCGGCCCTGTATTCCTCTTTCGCCTTTAATGCCCTGTATACCCACGGGACCAGGTAACCCGTCGAGACCATCTAATCCTCGATCACCCTTTTCTCCCCTTTGACCTGGTATTCCAGGAGGACCTTGGCGCCCTTGTTCTCCTTTTTCACCTGGCGCTCCAAATCCAGTTGCACCTTTGTCGCCTTTGTCTCCTTTATTACCATGAGTACCTTGCAATCCTGGTAAACCTTCAGATCCTGGATAGCCAGGTGGACCTGCAATACCCTCTAGTCCTTGATCACCTTTTTGACCTTGAGGGCCTGGAAGACCAGGTGTACCATCTCGTCCAGTAGGTCCGGGAAGACCTGGTAGTCCTGGTTCACCTTTTTCTCCTGGCGAGCCTTGTGGGCCTTGCCGTCCATGTTTGCCTGGTATACCAGGTAGACCTTTTTCTCCCTTAATTGTAAGCCCTTGTATACCTGGTGGCCCTTGAAGACCTCGGTCTCCTGTAATTTTAAATAAATAAAATATTAAAAACATTCAACGACACATTGTATTATTTATATGTGCTTAATGGTGTTTTATTTCGCTCACCTTTTTCCCCTGTAATGCCAATTAGCCCGTGCTCTCCCTTTTGACCCCTAAAACCCTGGTCTCCTTTCTCACCTTGTTGACCTTGCGGTCCACTGGGGCCTGGTTCACCTTTTTTACCTGGAAAACCAGGCGCGCCGGGCGAACCGAATTCTCCCTTTTCTCCTTTTATGTTTATTGCTATGCCAGGAATACCTTGCTGTCCTTTAAGTCCAGGAAGTCCCACCGGGCCAGGGGGACCCATTGGACCGACCGCTCCACGTTCGCCTTTCAAACCGTCTATGCCGTCACGACCAGGAAACCCTTTATCTCCTTTGTCTCCCTCGGCACCATCTTGACCTGGTGGTCCTATATCACCTGGCAATCCTGGAGTACCGACCAAACCGGGCAAACCTGGTTCACCTGGTATACCAATCATACCTTTGTCACCTTTTGTACCTTGGAATCCCGTATAACCGCGATCACCTTTTGCGCCAGGTATCCCTGGAATACCATCTTGTCCAGGTATTCCGGAATCACCTTTGATACCAGGCTCTCCCGGAATTCCGTAGCCAGGTAAACCAGTATCTCCTTTATCACCTTTGATACCCATTCGTCCTGGTGAACCTATCAAACCTCTAGATCCTTGTAGTCCCTTTTCACCTTTTTGACCTTTATCGGACGCTAGACCTGGTTCTCCTTTTGGTCCACGTGGGCCAATGAAACCCTGGTCTCCTTTAACACCTGGTACGCCGGGTACTCCAGGAGAACCCTGAGGTCCTTCAAATCCTTGATCACCTTTCATTCCAGGCAAACCTCTAGGTCCTGGTGGACCAGTAAATCCATTTTGTCCCGGTGCGCCTGGAAAGCCAATTTGTCCTTTGTCCCCTTTTTCTCCAGGAGTTCCAGCAATTCCTATACTTCCTGTTGGGCCGGATCTACCACGTGGCCCAGGAAATCCTTTAGGTCCATCGGGTCCTTGTATTCCTGGTTCACCTTTACTTCCAGGTAATCCTATTACACCTGGTTTTCCGTGTGCTCCTGGATATCCTTGTTGTCCTTTGGACCCGGGCCGTCCAGGTATGCCAGGATAGCCAGGTACACCAGGTGGTCCAATCGGACCAGAATCACCTTTTGGTCCAGGGGGACCAGTAAGTCCAGGTGGTCCAGTTGGCCCAGTATCTCCCTTTTCACCGGGTAACCCAAAAGGACCCGATGGTCCGTCATTACCTGGTGTACCTGGTATACCTCTTAAGCCTTGTGGTCCCTTCGGGCCTTTCATACCGGGTTGACCTGCTGGTCCTGGCATAGATGGTCCAATCTCACCTTTATCCCCTTTTAGTCCTGGCAGACCTGGGAACCCTCTGGGACCAATTTCTCCCATCGTTCCCGGAAAACCCATTGATCCTGTTTCCCCTTTATCTCCTTTAAAACCCTGGACTCCACGCGGGCCCACGGGTCCTTGTCTTCCTTGTACACCCTTTTCACCTTTTTCCCCTGTTCGACCAAGATAACCTTTGTCCCCTTTTTCTCCCTTATCGCCTGAAAAAATATCGTTGTACTTAATCTCATGTTGAGTTTATTTACTGACAGAAAGAAAACCTTTTTACGAATATTACCTTGTGGACCTTGAGGTCCTTGAGCACCTGTAGAGCCCTTATCACCTTTAGTTAGAGCTTGTAAATTAGCGGGGCATTGGCCAGGTTCTCCTTTTATGCCGATTAGTCCTGGGAATCCCTTTTCTCCTTTTTGTCCGAAATTACCTGGAGCACCCTTTTCTCCTTTTATAGAAACCCCTTTTAGCCCATCAATACCAGGTATACCATCACTACCCGGAATACCATCTACTCCTGGATTACCTCTTATACCTTGATCACCTTTTTGCCCAGGCATTCCATTTAAGCCTCGGTCGCCTTTGGGGCCATCTCGGCCTTTCTCTCCTTTGGGACCCATTGAACCTTTCTCACCCCGCGAGCCTTTTTCACCAGGTGGTCCTCGTGTTAAATTAAAAGGTATCATTGCATCTGTTCCACGTTCTCCCGGCGGTCCCACTGGACCGTCGTCGCCACGGTCGCCCTAATAACAGGGACATAGCGTACAATAAAAATGACAGCATATGTTATATAATTAACCAATGTGCAAAACAAACTATAATCTTTAATTTACTATAGAACGCACACCGAATGTACATATATGTCACATACTGACTTGTTTTACTTAAAGAATTGGTTATTTATATACTATTTTTATAATTAATAGTAGATAAATACTAAAATGTTTAGAGATTGAAATGATGACAAATCGTCCTAACATACCGGTGACCCAGGAGATCCAGGTAATCCATGAAGACCATCAGCTCCCCGTTCACCAGGAACACCTGTTGCGCCCGTGGGCCCACGCTCTCCTCGGCCTCCCGGAGTACCATCACTGCCTCGGTTTCCTTTTGGTCCTGGACCGCCAGGCCAGCATTCATTACACCGACCTCCAATTTCTCCTTTTTCTCCTTGACTACCGGGTATTCCGTCCAAACCTGCACTACCTTTGTCTCCTTTGTCACCAGGTTTCCCCATTTCACCTGGCATGCCAGGGGTTCCACGTGTTGAATTTCCAGGAGTACCTCTTAAACCCGTGTAACCTCTTTCACCTTTCTGCCCTTTATCTCCAGGAAGACCGGGCAAGCCACTAATCCCCTTAGCACCCTAAAAAATATGGAGTTGTTATTAATTTAAGCTGCTTTAGTTTTTTTTTAATTTTACGTAAACTTTTTCTATTTGTAATAAATCTTACCGTTATCGTAAGTCCATCTTCGCCTTTCAACCCTCTTGGGCCTTGAGGACCCACTGGACCGTCGTAGCCTTGGGGCCCAACTTCACCTTTGAGACCATCAAGTCCCTGCTCACCTTTTTCGCCCTTCACACCAGGTGGCCCTTCTCTGCCTGGAGTACCAGGTTCACCTTGACCACCTGGTGGACCCATTGGACCTGATTGCCCTCTTTCACCAGGTTTGCCTTCTGTACCCGGTGCTCCCGCTTGTCCTGTATAACCTCTAGGACCAGGTGGTCCTGGTGGTCCACGTGCACCAGCCCGACCTCCTGGAGGCCCAGGCACTCCTCGAAGTCCTCTTAAACCAGGTGTTCCATCTTTTCCGGGTTCACCTTTACTTCCTGGTCGACCAGGGAGCCCCGGTAAGCCGTCATATCCTCTATCTCCCTTTGATCCCATAGGACCAGGAGGTCCATATATTCCGTCCCTTCCCTGTTATAGCACGTAGTATGTTTTGTGTGAATTAATTCTAGATGGCAAACTTACCAAAAATGAACAAAACATT
>DWFV01000928.1:0-12337 GCA_018246775.1 Parelbella machaon machaon
ATGATTTACTATTTTATTGTCAGCGATAATAATTTAATCGAAACTGTAATAATTATAATTCAATGAACCACAATATATGATTAAGCAGGAACAAACCGAGAACAATAAAAATATATTTCGAATATAAGGAGTTTTATAGATCGATGTAATTTTATTATAAAACATTATGATATAAAACTTTGATTGAGACTTTTGTATTTTAATTTTTTTCCAATCATCATCATCAGCCTATCTCAGTCCACTGCTGGACATAGGCCTCCCCCGATGAGCGCTATGGCCATCATTTTTTTCCAAAAACAACCCTATCCTAGCTAGTAAATACGATCAAATAAAACACAATCACGTAGGTGTTATTAAAAATACATATAAACCCAGTCATTTGTTTTTGGAAACCTCCGCTAATTTATTGCTGCCAAACAGCACTGGAAGATCATGTAGCAATTGTGTATACCTACTAGATCAGTGCAATACAAAGCTTAAGTAAATTTAATAAAAAACTAATGATTATTTACAGATCATGATATAAGACAGTAAATCGATGTCACGGCCTTAACCCCAATTTTATAGGAAACATAAAAAAATAAAATAAACTGGGAATAGTGGGTCTGAAACAATTATGCTGTTTGCTTTTTATTCATTTATAATATTCTGAAGTGCACCATAATTCATTCGAGATTTTTTATTAACATAAGTTTCATACACAGATAGACACAGACACAGATAATGCATTAACTGACAAAAGGTCGATCCCATTGTTAAAAAATATATAGTCATTATGACTGTACAGATTGTACAAAGTTCATGAATGGCAGGTTTTCCTCATATTCTTTCTTACTATGTTTTTGTTTTATTTCATTTTGAACTCATTTCATATACTATTATTGTCCATTGTGGTTTATTTACCACTTATTCTGAAAATCCCTTTTTATTGCTTACTAGCTGTTGCTTGGGTCTTCGCTCTATCGAAATAGAGATTCTCCCGCCCAAAAACGTATCCTACATTTCGACTTCTATAATAAGTTACAGTTATGTCATGCCGTCAAAATTGGATCGTAACTGTGCATGATTGAATAAACACATCATTTGACATTTATATTATAAATCGAAAACACCTTTGTGATGAGATCTATATCATTTATATGTTCAGTGGTGATTAGGTAGGTACATGAAAAATATTCTATATTAAAAATTATTTTTCGTAATTACTTGGTATCGTATTATAGATACATAACAAATGTCACGAAGGCATAGGATAAGCAGAAGAGTGTAGTATGCACCCTCGTTACTCCAGTTACGTTTTACGTCCTATGGGAAAGGGGATAAATCTGTCTTCCGTACACCTGGCAAAGTTTCAGACTTAAAGTTACGTTAAATTATGTTTAATTTTCCTACTTTTTTAAACTGTGAGAAACGTATTTAACAATTAATAATTAGGAAAATTAAATGTTCATAATAAAATCTATTAACGATTATACTATCGCCATCTATTGGACATTTATGTAACTTCGAATGCGTCTTATGTACGGGATATAATACGGTCATGAAAATTGTTCACAAAAACGTGCAGAGATGGCGCTGTTCAGCATCTACATAGAAGGTGTAACGTTACTATGGCACTTATTATTAAGTTCAATTGAACATTAAGCCCAATGTATATTTTTGTAATTCTCTCTAATTTTCCTTTACGGTTTACCAGTTGAAAGAAGAAGTTCAGAAGTAAAAAGTAATATCTCTCTAAACCTTTCATTCTCTCCTGAACTCTTAGTTTTACCACTAAATACTTGCGCTCTAAACTAAGAATAAAATGCCGTGGTATAGTATACCCTACACGAACCTATCCTACCCTACACGTATACCCTACAGGAACGCAACTGGTAATTATATAAAATAAAATACTTTTATTTAAACTTCGTATTACATAAATTAATATGACATGGATGAATTGACATTACATAACATTACGACTGTATTTTGCCTGAAGGGGTAAGCAGAAGAGTCTAGTACTTTTACCTACGTACATCGGTGAATCAAACACAAAACATTATTTATTCTACTAACAATAACTTTTACTTAGTACTGAGGTAAATAAAGAAAAGCCTAATATAAAATATATGTATAACACAATAAAATAGTTATAATTTATTCACACACTATAATAACTATGTTTTGAAATTATAGGAGAACCTTAACTAAAAGTCACTTTCTCTAGGCTCGTTATCATCACTAGAATAGCGCCTTTGTCTTGGACGTAACGGTCTCAGTGTTTCTGGTTCCACATCCACAGTCACGCTGTCACTCAAACCACCATACTCTGACATTCGGCGCCGTCGCACTCCAGGGGACTGGTCTAACTCTGCGATTTCATGACTTCCATATCTTCCTGATCGACGAGGGCGTCGTCGCCTTCTATCGTCACTTGATGTCTCCGTAAGCTCCAAGTCATCTTCAACTCTCACATCACCATTCCTTTCCGTTTCTTCTAACAAATCTCCACTCGACTTAGTTTTTCTACGTCCTCTTCTTCTTTTTGATTTCCCAGTGCCCGTCTCACAAAGAGAATGACAGGATGTATTTAACTTTGGCATGGAGAGAGCTTCATCATAGGTGGGTGGGGCTATCAAGTCGCGAGGATCCGGTGTGTTGCATAGTGCTTCTTGTTCTGCGCGTATTCTTAACTGTCTCAATCTCTCTCTAGCTTCGTCTATCTGTCTTTCTCGCTCTCGTTGTATAGCTATTATCCGACGGTTCATGGATTTTCTTATGGCGTTTACTAATATAATACACAAAGCTAATCCCACTATCATGATAACTAAAAACCATATTATACCATCAGCACTGTTCACCTTAACGCCAGGATTCCACGTAAAATAGCACGCTTCCAACCACGTCTGCCCCAATACATTATTGGGACTATTACATATCAAATTGTAAGATTCCTCTTTTTTGTTAGGTTCTAGAGTTACAAATTCGTAAAAATCATACATGTTCGGATCAGAACAATCACATCGCCACATATTGTCATTTAAATCAAGTCTTTCTATATATGCATTCGAATCGAAGTAAGATTTGCTCCATATGTTCGTAAATCGATTTCCAATTACACCTAGTCCCGTCAACCGTGGTAGCATAAAAAAAGTTAGATTGCCTACTGAGTTTATCCTATTGAAGTTCAAATTCAAATATTTTAATGTGTTCGACGAAATACTATCAGGGATATGAGATATAAGATTACGCGATAAATCCAAATCCACTAAAGATTGCATTCCTTCTAACGAGTCTTTACCTATTAGGTTAATTTCACAAGAACTCATATCTAAAATTGACAACGATAGTGATTTCAAATGGCCTACTCTCGTTAGATAATTCCTCGCGAGATTAATTTGTGTTAGCATTGGCATTTCCAGTAAAGTGTCTTCCGGAACTAAAGCTATCTCATTCCACGACAAATCTAAAGATTTTAGCATATTCAGTCCTCGGAACGTATCGCCTTTAAGAGATCCAATGTTATTGTATGATAGGTCCAAGTATTCTAATTTCGTATTATTAATAAATTCATTGCTTCGCAGGTATCTAATCATGTTGTGGTTTATTACAGCTTTCCTCAGGTTCGAGAATCCTTGAAGACTTGGTTGATAAACGTTGCAATATGATATATCCAGATATTTTAATGAATTAGAGTACAGCGTGTACGATGATGAAGATATTTCTAACCTGTAGTTGTGTGACATCTTTAAATAGACCAGTGCCGGCAAGTAAGACAACTCGTTGTAGTTTATATGGCTCAGTTGACAGTTACTGACGTACAAGCTCTTAAGTGTTGGCGATATAAGATTTTGAATCTTTAATAGAGGATTGTTGTTCAGTTTCAGCATTTTTATACTGACTAGACCGCTCAGTGGTGATCTTCCCTGAATGGAATTTATTTCGCAATTTTCCAATATTAATGATTCAAGAGAATGACTTAATAGAAGTTCTTGATTTGCTAAATTGCCTAATGTACGCAAACGATTATAAGATAGGTCTAAAATTTTTATGTTGTTAGCTGGCTGTAGAAAATCGTTAGGGCTTAGGCTCAACCATGCCTCAAAATGGTTTCTAGATAAGTTAAGCACTTCCAATGCGGTGAGATTGTGCAAGGCATCTTTTGGTATTTCCGTCAATAGATTTGAGCTTAAGTCTACCGATATTAAATTGTAGAATCTGCCTAGATTTTTTGGAAACGTAGATATTTCATTGTTCGAAATGTTGAGTTTCGTTACCTGAAAATAAATGAATATCTTTAGAATACGTCATTCACGATTTTATTTTATTACAAAAGAAAAAAATATAAATAATACATTTATTTTCAATTTGAACTTTAATGTAACGAAAATTTTTGACATTTATTAAACCCATTAAACACTTTAAATCAAAGGAGCTGGACCATACATTTAATTGTTAAGTGTTCTGTAGGTTATTATCTACATACACGATTAAATTATGGAACGGCATGTCTTTTAGGATACCCCCACTAGTTTCAGACCAAGTCGAGGTCCTTCGTCATGAGCTCCCCCGAGTCTCAGCCAAGATGAGTCATGCTACCCCAAAAAGATATATATAAACTAAGCCGGTACGTACGGCACCATTTGATCATCAGTTGGTTTAGATCAAGTCAAATATTTGGTTAAAACCAAATATTTGGCTATAGCTTTGTTTACTACAAGTGGTAATATAACTTTTGAAGCATTACTTACTGTATGACTAAGGCCATCTGGGACGCTAGTGAGGCCTCTGCGAGAACAATCTACGCTAGATCTATCTGCGCTGCAGGCACACAAGTAACAGACATCGTGTGTACGATCGTCGAAGTCGAGAAGGTCTCCGTTTATCTTCGATATCAATAGCACGAGACTGATCGTTTTTAACAGGACCATAACGTCTCCGTATCATTCCTATCTGTGAACAAGGAAAAGCTATTTATAAACATTTCTTATTCTTTGCACAGTTTTTCAACTCACTAGATATTACAGTCCAACACACATTATTACCCTCAGCAGGTTCACTGAGAGAAAGTGCATCCCAAAAGGTATTAAGTCCGTCTTTGTAACCTAGCTTAAACTTTTGTATAAGGAATAAATAAAAAAAATATATTTTTCCCTTATTTTAGATTCTTGGGAGTGTTATGGCAAGCTAATTCAAAAACTAACACTACGAAACGCCACTGAACACCTGCACCCAGTTGGGCAATAGATCTATATTTCTGGTCACGTATAACCTCAACAGCCCTAAAAGGAGAGCGCTGTCCCTGTTGAGGACCGAATGGGTAAATAATAAAACATTAGGAAAAGCATACAACAATTTTATCTTCGCTATCAGCCATAGATAATGCTTCAGGTTATGGAATACCTAAATTTAGGTCGCACTCGCTCGCCAGATATGAAAACCGCAAACAGGCTTAATATCTGTATGTTTTACTACGACCCTTGAGTAATGTTTATTCATTCTTAATATTATGTCAAACTATACTTTATATACATGTTTCTTGGTATCTAAGTGACTAATGATGAGTAATAAACCATCGTTCTGCTATCTACTAGTGGATGTTCGGATATACTTGTGAATATTATCAGAAAATATTTTTTATACCTGTACATAGTTGTATCTTTGGTACGTTTCTTTATTTACTTTTTCCTTTATTTTATCATTCTGTCGTATAAAAATAAATAATCTTTTAGAATTAAATATTGTTATAATAAGTAATTTAGAAAATATCTACTTACTGTGAAAATAAATGAAGCACAACATTGAAAACTCAGTCTTCGGTTTATTTTTTAATTTTATTGATAAATTTCAGTCTTTCTAAACTATAGATATTTTATCACTTAATTTTCGTGCACACTTTTACTATAACCATTTAAACTGTACTATTTAATTAAATCTTTGATTTACACATTGCAATGATATAAGTAAATATGTTATTGGGCAGGTACCTGCTAAAGAGGTATTATTACTGACAAATTAAAGCTTAGTCCACTATAGTTTAACGTGCGATCGCAACCGTGAGATAACATTGTATGAGTCGAATAAAATTCATGACGCGTTATCATTGATAATGATAACAGTTCTACGAGACCGCTAACGTGCTGAACTACTTTTAATGAAGCGTATTGATCCATTTATCAATAGAAGAAAACAGTCTAATAATGATAATAAAATGTTAGCATAGTAATAAATGCGTTAAAACGATGTCAGAATTAATCTAAAAAATTAAAATTTTTTTGAATAAATTGCTAGGTATCTTTATTAAGGCGCGGGTTGTCTTATCTGAAATATTATATGAGATAATTGCACTTTGATGTTTTTGCTAATAGCTCCATCTAGTTTATTATTAGGAAAGGTTTAAAATCGTTCACATTCATTGAACCTTATTAGTACTAAATTTCAAAGTAGATGGCGCTAGTTGACTGGTCTGTTTCATGTTCTTTGCCATAACCGAAGGAAATACTTTCTATAAAGGGTGTAGGTACATATATAGTTCAAAGAGTACATCAGGCTGATGATATACAGATATAGTTCAAAGAGTGCAGACATTGCCTTATTATTGCATATAATACCAGACTTCCTCAGATAAAGTATGAATGAGCTGATTATCCCTTACACAAATAAGCAATATTTTGTATACCTACAATGTTTGCCAACCATAAATCTGTAATACGTAATGTACAAGATTAAATAAGCAATGTAAATCAATCTAAAATTATTTCTAAATAATAATTGGTAACAATAATCAATATGTTAAGGTTTATTTTTTTAGAATATAAAAGAAGTGATTTAATAATTCATGAAATATTTAGAAGTGTTTAAGATAACTTATACAAATGTACATATTTGTGCATAGAGTACTTTACGGTTGTCATTGCATATAAATACTGTATTGCGAACCTCGAGTAGGGCTGAGATTCTTTAATCTTTAAAATATTGTCCGGTAGGGCATGCAACACCTTTGTGTTGCATGCCCTACCGGACAATATTTTTGTCTTTAACAAAATTAATACGAATAAGTACTAAACTTTATAATGAATTAGGCGTTCACGATAATTGAACATATGTTCAATGTACATAGATAAAAGGCAAATACATAGCAAGGAATTTAAGTTATTTGGAAGTTAATAAATTAGTTATCAAAATGTTAACTGTGTCATGTAAGAAAAAAAGTAAATGATGTTAATAGATATGAAATAGGAAAAGGTGTTTCATGTCGGGCAAATAAAAATACTCGTTTCTTTCTTATCTTAAATATTTATTTCAGTATTAAAAACAAACATCTAACTAAAAATAGAACAAAACTCTTATCCACACGGTAAAAAAAAATACCAATAAATTAGTAAAATCGACAAGAGCTTGTGTTAGGTAATGTGTATTTCAACAGTACGTCTTACAGAGCGTCTGTCAAAAGTCCTATGTCTGAATTCTGTTAGATCTCCTATAGATCTACTTCTACGGTAACAGCGATCTTCTTCCTCTGACTCATCAACAAAATCTGGTAATGAATGGAACGAGGTGTTCAGTCGTGGCATCAACAAAGCTTCGTCGTAGGTAGGCGGTAGATCCTCCCGCAAAGGTACCCGCATTATCACCGAATCGCTCCTCGGCTCGGTCGTGGAGCTATTCGCGTTAAGAACCGTGGTCTCTAACGTTGGCCTCGGCGGGTCTGGTTTATTTATGGCCATAATTCCACGACAAACAAATGATGTTATTAAAATGCCAATAACGACTCCAGCGAGCACTGCTACCATTGTGTAAGATTGCGCGGAACTTTCATTGGCGTGCCAAGTGAGGATATATGCCTGTTGCCAACTAAGTTGAGTCACGTTAGACGGTGAGTAGCAGATCAGGGAACCCCTGTCTGTTATTTTGGACGGTTCTTTCGTGAGAAATTCATATGTGAGCAAGAGATTTACACTGAAACCCTCGCAGCTCCACCTGTTCCCCTTCACATGAACCTCCCTCAAAAATGGATTTGAGGAGAAATGTGAGGTTGACCATACTTCCTTGAATTCGTTGCCTCTCAAATCTAGTACCGCTAAGTGCGGTAGAGACGAGAAGGTGCGATCTGTTAGTGTGCCGATTTCATTGTAACTCATATCCAATTCTTGTAACGTATTCGAGGCGAGATCGTCCGGGATGTATTCTATTTGGTTGATGGAGAGATCGATATGCAATAATGAGTTCATTCCGGTGAGCGAGTTCACGTCTATGTGTGTTATTTGACAGTTACTCAAATAAATACTCCTCAAAGAGGGAGATCGAAAGCTGGGTACTTCGGAGAAGTAATTTCTGGATAAAATGAGTGTGTCTAAGTTGTTCGCGTGAGTGAACACTCCCGGCGGCAAGTCGTAGATTCTGTTTTCAGATAAATCGAGGAAAAATAAATGCGGCATTCTCGTGAACGCGTCCTCGTCGATGTTATTGATTTTGTTCTTTGATAAATCCAGTCTTTTTACATGATACGTGTTTTCGTTGCTTATCCACGTGTCGTAATTATTATTCGATAAATTTAACGTCTGAAAAGATTTCCAATTGTTCATGTAGCTGGGTAAAGGCTTGGTCAAGCTGTTGCCAGATATATCCAGTACTTGGACTTGCAAGAAATTTTCCAATTGTTGTGGAAACGATCGAAAGTTGTTGTTAGACAGCAACAAAACCTGAGCCTAAAAATAAAATAGAATTGTTAACAAAGATACAATTTGGCGAAGGTTTTCGCTGGCGAGGTGTTCTGCCCACGCGTTCCATTGACTCCATACTCTCAATTATTACAAAGCTTTTGATGTTATGAAAATATATTTCACATTTCAGCAGAAGGATAATTTAGAAATATTAATTTTCTGTATTAATTTATGGAGAATCCAGGTGGAACATTGGAACCCAGAAAAAAAAAATATTTTCCACTATAAAACATTAAGTTTTATTAAGAAGATGAATTTTATATGCCAGTCAAGTTGGAAGCCACTGCTTAATTCTGGAGAGTGATGGAATAGATGTAACATCACGCCTGTAATCCCCGAAGAGGTAGCCATAGGGGTGTAGTACACCCCCACGTTTCACCAGTTACGTCTAAGTCCCATGGAATAGATGGCGATTCTTACACCGGAAACAGATCCAGACTCCGAGTAACTATTAGAAATTCTAAATTACAATAATCCAATAGAACCCGACCCGGGATTTGAACTCAGGACCTCCCATCGACCAACGAGGCAGTGATGGAGTAGTTACCAAGAATTACATTTTTGAGAATCCACTATCAGGCGTATGGGCTGGTCATAAAAATACCTCCAGAACAATCGTCGACTACATTTCATTATCATCACTTTGATCACAAATCCTTAAAACGTTCCGCTGTTGGACATGGGTCTTATCTTGGTAATAAGGGTTAAAGCCAGCCTATCATTGTTTTGCGAACAAAAATCACATTAGATCCATTCGACTTTTCATGAACTACGTCTGTTACTGAATGCTTACGTTATAGTTCAATTCTTCTGGCAGCTCATTAAGTCCTCGGTCAGAGCAGTCCAGGTACTGCACATTGCTCAGGGTGTAGGTCTGGCAGGGACTGTCCTCCTGGTCTGCGAAGTCGCGGATCACGCCCGCGGACGCCGTCGCTAGCAGCAGGCATGGCCACATGAACCGCGCGAGCACATCTGGGGAGATTGCAGAGATTATCTGATTGGGTGATACCTACTTTATATTTATGATTTTTATCACTTGTTTTTATTATCCTATATTATTTTTACTGCTGTAATTAGTGAAAAAAGTATTTATATTCACACTTATATGTGCATGTGCATATAATACATGTTATACCATATATATATATGTAGACATAAGAAGACCATTTGTGATTGGGACGCGGTTATAGCAATAGGCTTGTCCTCTATTCCATGGCACGTATACCGTAACGGGTGAAATATGGCAGTACTGTACTGTCTGCCTAACCTTCGGGGATATGTTGGTGGTGTCATGTTGTGTAAAGAAATCCAAGATGCATTGTGGATGATTATACAGACCATAGACTTCAGTGTTACAAGTTTTATCTTATAAATGCGAGTATTTTACGTCTCCGTGTAGCATCAAAATTGTTGCAGTCATTGGATTTTTTAAACTCTATGGTTATATTACTCTCTGCCTTGCCCGTAAGGGACTTGGCTTATGTATGTACGTGCATATAAAAATGTTGATACTTCCTTGATTTCCATGTTTGATAAGCAAATGGCCGATTACATTATTATCGCATACGAATTTTTATTTTATACTGATTACCGGACGTTTGTTTACAAAATATAATAATGTACGACGATCACATTTGCATGATGAGCACATGAGAAACGCTGACTAATATATTAATTAATAAATTGATGTGGCCAGCGGAAATCGTGGTGTGGGCAACGGTTATTGTTCTAGACAATAAAATACAATAATTTCATACACTTAGAATGATCAGTTGTGAGATCTGGCCCCTAAATACGAGTATGTAGGTATATAGCCTCGGTCTAATTCGGAATCAAAAATAGAGTGCGATGTGGACTTAAATAATGTTATCATTATCATTATTATTAATATTATCTATAATTATTATTATCATATGCAATTTTTCGAATGACCTTGTATTTTCAGTACATCGGAATTCAGTGTTATCAGTAAAACTTCAAAGTAGGGCACAGAGTCGTCATTCGGAGTGGGTCAAAATTATTATTATATCGTCACGCCTGGTTCCTTTGGGGTAGGTAAAGAGCACCAAGCGCCTTATATCTCTATCCTTTAAGTCCTGTTTCGTTTGTTTTGTATTCATCATTAGATTCATCATTAGATTAAACGGGAGAAAAATCTCCTTCAGTAGAATTATTATCATTTACAAGTTTTCATAATTGTATTAATTATTCGCATGTCAATAACGCATCTTTAATAATGCAAATGGAGTAACTATTTCTGATGTTGGCAATGCAAGTGACATTTGTGTACAATAATATATTAAGAAATTTGTATATCATGGGCATATCCAGCATTCGATAGTGATTGTTATCGTTAGATAGCAATCGTTAAACCTTGTCCGAGGCCTTTAAGGTGGATGAAAAACCGCCCAGCACACTTGTCCAACCCTTTTTAGTAATACCAATTTGAATGAGAGTGAGTTTGAGGAAAGCAGAGCCGTCCTAAACAGAAATAATTATTTGAAAAAAGCGTTTCCAAAACTTAGGAGTAGGTTGCTGTGAGGTAGATCTGACAGTCACAATTTTGCATTAACTTCGTTCTTTATTGATTATAAACAAGCATAGAATATTAAAACGATTACTATTGTTAATAGATATAATTTAAAATTAAATGATAATAATCGACCCATTTATCATTCCGTAACATCACGCCTGTAATTTCCGAAGGGGTAGGCAGAGGAATGTAGTACATTCCCACGTTTCACCAGTTTCCCTTAAGTCCCAGAATGGAATAGATGGTGAGCCTATTGCCCTACACCGGGCACAGTTCCAGACTTCGAAGTGACTACTAGAAATTCTAAATTAGAAAAATCCAATAGCACCCGACCCGGGATTTGAACCCAGGCCTTCCCGATCGGCAGTCGCGGTTGTAATCACTCGACCAACGAGGCAGTTTATCATTCACTGCTGGAATATGGGTCTCCTCTCATAATGAGAGAGTTAAGGCTATAGTCTGCGACGCTGGCCAAGTGTGGATTCGCAGACTTCAAACACCTTAGATTTTTTTATATTAATTCTAAAGTGTGCCGGTTTCCTCACGATGTAGGGTTGTCCACGATGTATTGTTAATATAAACATATAACAAACTATACATAAAGCAAAACCAACTGTTAGTTGGTCTATAACATTTTCATATCAATTGAATTTTCATTAATTATAATTTATTGGTACATATAGTGATGAAAACAAAAATATTATCATTATTTTTCTATCTTGCCTCAAAATTTTGTATCGGAATTATAAAACGGGTAAGTCGCAAAACAAGCTCCCTGCTGTCATTGCTTGTCAAGCGTCCAGCTGTCATTGAAATTCAATGACAATTCATTAAGTTTTAAGTTGGACGTCATTGAATTTCTGTCGGTGTATTATAACCTCTATAAATTTTTACTTTGCGCTATGTCCTGGCCATAAATTATTATTTGTCTATTACAGACAGTGCAAACTCAAGCAATTAATGTTTTATGTATGAAGCTTAATATTGCTGGTCACATCTGTCACAGAACCGATAGCCGCTGGAGCAGACGTGTTCTGGAGTGGCGACCGCGAGTTGGCAAACGTAGCGTAGGACGCCCTCCAGCTAGGTGGAGTGACGA
>DWFV01000929.1:0-12336 GCA_018246775.1 Parelbella machaon machaon
TTAGAAAAATCCAATAGCACCCGACCCGGGATTTGAATCCAGGACCTCTCGATCGGCAGTCGCGCTTGCAACCACTCGACCAACGAGGCAGTCAAAAAAATTTCAAATGCAAAATTAATTATCAATAAAATTAATTATGACCTTAATATATAATATAGCAAATAAATAACAATTTATTGATACGTAAATAAATAAATAAATTTGCATTAAAAAAAGTTATTGATACATATGCCCACTACAAAGTTTTGTAAATACCAATTATACATTAAAAATGTGGTTATTAATTTGATAGTCGTATACAATTGTAGACACAAACACATTAATCACATGAGCCCGTACACTTAATTCGCTTCTAATTGTTCCCGAGACACAAGTAAGTGTCTAATATGTTTCGATCAATCAGCCGTTACGATTTTAGTAAATGGTTAAAGCCTTGGAAACTATACATCACGTTGAAACCAACTGTCTATAACCTAATACGAGTTATGTAGCCCATTTGTAATATTGTTCTTGTAAGTGAAAAATAAAATATAGACATCTTCCATCTTTGTGGTCGTATTGGATTTTTTGCTTGTCTGCTTAGATATAAAACACGTAGAAATATCGCTGTATTCAGATTATACTTTGCTAAATTTTACCAACCTTTTGAATAGACGTAAGAAAAATGTAACATCTGTCTGTAGTCATGTAGGCAGAGAATAATAAATACATAGAGAAAATAATAACAATAATTATTATTTATGCATACACATTCGAGATACATAAATTAGAGTGACGTAAATTAATAAAAATACAAATCAGCAATATATACAATGTTGACCAAGTCACAGGCGATAGCGAGTATTTTATTATGATTGATATGAATAGATCCTTTGTATGTACGCAGTAGATTATGAAAATATAACTAGTTTATACAGCCAAGTGCGAGCCCAAATAGCATCATCAAATTAGGTGGTCAATTATTTTCAAAATATATTTTCATATGAGAGACTAACATGGGTTATACACCGAATTATCAGAATATTCGAAAAAATCATTAGTGAGATAAGATAGTAGGTACATAATTTAGTTTCATATACATATAGATGTTCATTTGATAGTAAAAAAGCGATTAAAATTCCGCTTCTCCTATATATCCGCTTGCACTGCGACCTACCGCACAAATGAACTGAACACAAAAGTGTGCGACCATTAAAGTGTCATGAAACTTGAAGAATTACAGCCGAGAAAGTAATCTGGTATTCCATCAGATTTATTGAGTCGTTAACTATTTTATATCGCCGCGAATTGTCCTGTGGTTCATTGGATGGTAATTGACGAGTTATTTAACATAATAGTTATAGGATTCTTTAAAGCAGATGAATTAGGTTTGATTTATTTGGTCTTTATAAACGGAATTCAGGAATCATTTTCAAGTAGTGAATGGATTCAATAATTTTTATTTCTCTTTTTAGAAAGGTGTGAAATGAAGTCCTCTGCCCCAAAATATGTTGTTTAGTTATTTGGTCCCGTAAGTAGAAAATAAATAAATATAATAAATATAAATTTATTATATTTTTTTAAAATTAATAAATAAAAAAATGTTTTTTCATAAAATTGATTCGCTAATCTATGTTAATGCGACTCGCTTGATTATGAAACGTAAAAGGAAACAAAAGTTTTATGATATAATAATTTATTTGTACAATTAGGAAAATGGCACGCGGGTACACAGATATAAAGAATAACAATTGCACGGTGGATTTGTCCCTTACGCTAATGATTATTATACTCGTAAATACACACGTGTTAATAACTATAACAAAAATAAAATTTCGTAGAGATTTTATGTATTTTATTTAACTGTACATCGATTGATATTTATTTGTTTAATATATGTATGTGTAAGAATGGTATACAAATTTGACTGTCTCTTGTTGCCATTTCTATCTATGAAATCATATTCTCAGTCAGCTGTCAATTTGGCAATTCTCTGTCCTGATTGCTTCAAAGTCGTGGCGTCAGACGATGTCCCAATATATTTTTTATTATACAGACATATTGTGTGCGAAATTGGATTTTACATAAAACCTTATATATACAACTACATTATTTAAATTCATAAAACTCCAATGCTCTTGTTCCACTGTTGGCTGAATAGTTCTGTCTTATAAATATTACGATAATTTACGGCCCTCAAAGCCGTTAATAAATATACGTTTGGAAAGATCTCTCTTCTAAAATGCTTCTCATCATAGGTCCCACTTGGAGCTTCCCTCGGCTCCACTGACACTCCGGTAACAATCAGGCACAGCAGTCGTTAGATATCAAAACAGCGGTAAGATCATATTGTAACGATTGTATTATAAAATATTGCGAGTCACTATTGAGATGTGGAGAAATCTGGAGAAATGTGATAGATTCAGTTTAAGGCTTCCACGAATTATAAGGATATATGTGGTGATATCTAACGATACCGTAGTTTAGAATGCCCACAGCGACATCTGTTATCGATAAGTGTATCAAGAGCTATTAACTACACAGTCTACATAGAGTAAAAAAGCCTAAACGGATTAAAATGTTGGTAATATTTACAGAACAGTTCCATAACACTACTATACATACATCGATTAATATAATAATTAAAATTTTATGTTACATTCTAATTATATAATTTATTTTTAACCTAAGACTAGTAAAATGGGTACTGATATTAAATTTGTACAATATAATTTAATTTAGTTATAAATTTAATTTTACAATGATTTGTTTATGTAACGATCATAAAATTGGTGACGTAATTAATGCATAATGTATTTTCACCGAAATAGCTGTTTTTGAAATTATAGTTATTACTTTAGTGGAATAAATACGAAAAGAGTTATAATGTAATACATTAATCCTAATAAATAAAGAAGAATACCTCGAGATGAATAAAATAAATACAAAATAATAACCAAAGGAATTTACCATGAAAATACTTGTATTAAATGTAGGTTTTAAAATTTGATATCTGAAATTATTTTAGTGATAGGAAAGGGTAAATATTAAAAAAAAATATCTATCCACATTTTTTATGTAGCTCAACCGAAAGGACATGGTTCTCTAAAATATTTTCCCAAAATTTCAAATTTTATTGGAGAAACTCAAATTTCAATCTTATTAGACATGATTTTGAATCATCTTTAATAATGCTATGAGAGTTATTACAGGTATGTCAATTAGTTTCAGTGAAATATATTCAAGATTAAGCCTGTTTTAGTTCTTTATTTTTTCGAAGATAACAATAGTTATGTTACTAACGTAATAAAAACAGTATTTACTGTCCAATAATATGTTGTGGATATCAAAATAAATCAAACAATTGTTCTTGATCTAGGTATTTGTTAACTGACCACTTCTGTATCGCCTTGCTACAGCCACAGTACAGGAAAATTTACCACAGATCAATGCAAAGAAAATTTAATTACAGTCAACGCATATATTTTCTTTTAACTGTCAAAATAGCTGCTCCGCAAATTTCGGGTGCCCACAGGTGCATAATAAATTAGCACATACTATGTAATAAAATGCAACGCTAAAACCAACTGCAACGAACCTAAAATTGTATATCGACGGAAATAGTTTTATTGCACGCATGTGCACCAAATATTATTTTGTACGTGCGAATATGCCACTTCCCGTGCACTTAAGTGTACAATGTTTACTAACATTTCAATTATGAGATATCGGATTTCATTAAAGTGGATTTATGGTCTCGTTTGGTTATTCCAGTGACTAATGTTACATCTTGGATAAAAAGGCCATTGATGATTGAAAAATAAATTTCAGTGACTGTTGCTTCTTGGATGAGTGATCCTATTTAACATATGACCATTGTTATTTTTAATTGCCATCTACTGGTTGACAATACTGCTCGATACACGACAATTTCTGCTTTACTATCTCAATCAAAGTGTTTAGAAACTTCACTGATAGGTCTTAATGATCGTTCGTCACCTTCATTGTGATTATCACCCTTTTATAGTTTTACCACTTCTCTTTTCTTGTAGCAATAGCGATTAAGGTACATTACTTTGTTAAGTACTACCAATTTGCGTACAATCTACAATATTTAAGAAATTCAAACGGTTGCATGTATTTGTAAGCTCTATCATGTTATATCCTATATCACAATGCCTGTCAATTTCAAAATTCATAAAGAGCTTTATACATTATCCGTATTGTTTTCAGGTCAGATATCTCTTTACCTCCTCATTATATTTGCGTAAAAGAATACACCTTTATCATGTAAATATATTGCACTTTATGAAGATAATGAATAAATAAATTAAAGTACAAATACGTTATAACCGAAAGTACAATGGATTTTATCGAAGGGCATATTTGATATTTCAGTGAAACTAATTCAGGCTAACATGTAAATAACGAGGTATTTATAGTCACTAATCCAAGTGTGATAGACTCTGTGTCTAAGGTTGTAGCAGAAGAACATCTTCTGTGCCTATTTTAGAAGGCAGACAGCAGAGATGATATTTTTACACAGTAGTTTAAACGGCGTATGGACGATAAGACGAGGTACATTTCTATGACAGTCATAAATTAAAGCGGAGTACATGTAAATGCCAATTCTGTCAGCAATATTTTTATTGACACTATAAAATATTTTTAATGTCAGACATATTTACAAATGTCACGTGTTTTTAATGTCCCGTGTTTTTAATGTCCCGTATATTTTAATGTCACACAATATGATTCGTCAACTCTATGTAAGAAAAAATATGTATGTGAATCAGGTTTAGTTGTACAACCAATATGACATCATATATTTAATGCTGAAATACATGTCCCAGACTTTGTTATCCAATCTGTCTCTTCTCCGCCGATTCAATGGCACTTCTCACTACAATGGCCTTTGTGGCTGAATTGAGCAGGTTTCCTTTTGAATTTGTGAGGTGAAACGGATGGTCTATAGCTGTGAGCAAAATTTTTATATCATATATTTTGTTCTCTCTGTCTACGAATTCAATAATTTCGAGCATGTCTATTATTTCTACCCTATATAATTGGCTCATGTATAGGAATTTATCAATCTCGCACCTTTAAATTTTAGCTGTAAGTGCTTAAAAGTTGCATTGTTCAGTTGAGTAGGGGGAAAAGAAATAAATATTATTGTCCTTATTATATTAAATACAAGGAAGGCGAAGTACTCGATGTCGATCATTGCATAATATTACGCCATGTTATGTTTTGCAAGCGGACAGACAAATTGTGTTGACATACTTTTATATTTCGGTCTAATTACCATCGATTTATCACCCTTTTATCATTGCTCTGTGGGCACTGGTCGGTTTTAGAATGAGAAGGGTTTCGTCCGTAGAAATACACGAATTGGATTGAGTCAAAATATTGAATTGAAAAAATATGGCATTCAGTGATAATGAATAGATCAGTACTTTACGCATTGTTGACTGAAAAACCATTGCCATTTTACATTGTTCATTTACGGCTTTTTTTTTTATTTACGGCTCCGGAAATTAAAAGTGTATGTGACAAGCGCCTAATGAATTGAAAAAATTCGAAAATACGTGAAGATGAACACCCCTCAGCGAATTTTAATTACGATTGCTTTCAACACGATTACAAGGGTAACCTTTGTAATATTATTTCATTTATGTCGAATATTTATGGATTTATTTCACTATGATTTCCATTGAAGTACAAGGAATTTTTAAATTTAAAAGTGTGTGTCTTTATATCAAGTAACTAAAATTTAATTGAGGCTAATTCAACATATTTACAACAAACATTTTATAGACAAGGTGACGTTTAATATTCTGTATACTGTAAATTAGACATTAATGTAACATATGTATTAAAAGTACTGTTTACAGAAAAAGAAATAAATCCAACAAAATATCACAAATACTGTTGTCAGTTACACAGATCCTGATATACAAATCATTGTTAGAATCTAACTTACATATCTAATAGACTCTATACATTTCTTAAGTCTACCGTAATGAATTAACCTTTCGTTTATTCTTAATCTGACAACTGTTAAGACTACGGTTAAATTTAAAATTGAACCCGTTTTTTGTTTCGTCGCTAACTAGAAACATGTCTTTCAGTTCATTGTCACAACCGCGATAGTCCGCGTATGTATCACTATGTCTCTCATCATCGACAACATGATCATCAGTGCACACTTTTTTATCGAAACGACACATGCCACTGGTTCCTGGACCCTTGAAACAATCGTAGTACGGTTTGCAATCGATACTGTTTGTACTTCTTGCTATATAGCCGCCGATTGCATCTCGATTCCTGAGATCAGTGCTGTAGGTGACAAGAAAGTCTTTACTCAATTGTCAATCTCTGCCGACATCAGTTGTAAGAGTGAATCTGGCTGATTCGCTGATGGAGTCGTCGCGCATTTTTGGGCGTCTGTTACCATTCATGTGCTCGATGAATGAAGTATTCGTATGTCTACCCAGGTCTCGGTGGATGCTGTTGTGGTTAGAAGGTGACAAGTGAGTCAGCCTATAGCTGACGCATGAATCGTTGCGCCTCACCACAGTCCTAGTAGTGCCAGCCCTGGAACTACCGATAGGACCAAAAGAGGTCCCGTTTTGGTTCGGAGATGCCGTACCATGACAGCAGCAGAAGCATTTGAAATATGACCTGTGGAATTCTCGGCGGAATTTGCCTGCAACAATGATCACCGTTAATGTTGTCTGGTTCATTTTAATGAAATGTCGATTAAGGCGAAAAAAAAGATTATGGACAAAAGGGGTTGGAGTGGCAACAAAATTTAAGTAGGTTTGATGTTTGGTTGGAAGCTCATAAAATGCTCGTGCGGAGAAAACCATGTTCGTGTCGATAAGTTTATAATTGGTAAAACGCCGACCCGAAATTGACATCAAAATAATATTTACATGAGTGACAATAATAATCTTTTCGCAATTTGTGATCATGCGTGTGATAAATCGCAAAATGTTGTATTTATAATTCTTAGACAAAACTAAAAGAACAAAATTCAATTCATGCCTTTTGCAATTAAAACAAAGGTTAATTTAGTAATTATGTTGTCAAAAACGCAGGGCCTCTCCCGTTTTACTAACCTGAAAACCCTGGGAATCCTGTAAGCAAAATAATCTTTTGACGTATATATCTTTACAAGCAAAATGAAAACATTTAAGAAATATGAAAGAGAAGTAATTATGAGAAAAGAACCTTAAAATATTATTAAAAGATTTATCATAACATGGAAATGTAAATGTAATTATTACAGCAAAAAAAAGTATAAATGACAGTCGAACAAAGCGTAATTAGCAAAATTTATAGATGTCCAATGTTTCAAATGTAACAGTCGAATTATGAAGTTTCGTTGAAATAAATACGTCAGACGAAATTGTAATCATGAAAAATGAGTTCATTATGTTAAGTTGTTAATAAGACAAAAGAATTTATCTAGTAGACAACGTATTTCCACATATATTCCAAACTGAGGCTTATAGTAAGATTTCTATTCAAATTCTATTCAGTTAACTACTCTCAAGAGCATCAGAATTAATTAATCCATGCATTTGTCCATGCACTAGGGAATTTAGTTAGTTAAGTGCTAGGATTAGCTTTGATTGAACCATTTTGCATGTTTGAGAAATTCCTATGTTCATGTTCTTGGTTATATACTTATGAATATTTTAATTTGAAAAGTATATATGAAAATTCAAATAGATATCATGGTATATTATTAGGAAGAAATGAAATAAATTGCCAAGAAATTAATAACTGTTAGTTTGTGGCTTGTAGATAAATGGACCGGGGTTGATCAGCTGCGGCGCGACTTAATGGAGTTCGCTTGATTAACTTCATATCTCGCCATTCCTTCCTCTATGACTTTATTTGTTGGCGTTAAGATTTATTACTTGATCGTATGTTTACTATATATCCCGGAATTGTTGGATCGATGATCTTAAGAAGGCGGGAGGTAACGGCTGGATGAGATCTGCTGAGGATAGATTATTGTGGTACACATTGGGAAGGCCTATATCCAGCAGTAGAACGGAATAGAGTGACGTGATGGTGATGATAATGACATGTATATCTACTGATATATTTCAGTTAGATGTTGCCAAATTTGAGACACAGTCGATTTCATGTACCTAACTTTTTGTAACATTAGGAGAAAAAAAAAATGCGACTTATGATGTGAATTATCATATGCTTTAGAAGAAAAAATATTATTGAGTCCAATTTACAATATGATTTGTCTCTTACTTTTCTGTATTTTGTTCTTTTTTAAGAATTGTAATTGTAAAGTGATTGTAATAAAATTTTGCAAACCTTGTCAAAGAGATCCGCACATAACTCTTCCATTACAGGACCCATATTAAAACTAAGAATCTAAATGGATTTACGAGTAGTTACTATACAAATTGTGACGAATGATGATTTCATTTTAAGGACTGCTCTGAAAAACTAGCGAGCGTTGCTCACTGAAGCAAACGCTGAGTGTAAATTTGATCCTAAGTAGTGTTTCATAGATTTTAAAACTACATTTAGAAGGTTTTAGGAATAAAGGCACTGTTGTATCTGATCTCGGTAAGAAATTCCGTTTGATGTGAAATCTTTTCAACACGCTTATTACATACTTGCAATACTAAACATGAAATAACTATTTTAAAAAAATGTGGCATGGAACAACAAGGAAATATAATATTTATCACATCTTCCATGATTTCGCATTACATCGAGATATAAAAAAACAATTGAGTTTGAAAATGAAAATAGACAAACAAAAAATATGCGCAATTCACCTTAGGGCTCATGTGAGAGCCCTTTCTAGGAATTAAGTTATAATCAAAATTAACTAACGAAGTTATCACGACACATAAATATGTACCACGTGGTCGCCTAGTTTGTACGTATTCGTCCTACCCATGACTTGCCTGTATCGTAAGGCGATTATTCACTAAAGTTGGCGCTAATCTTATGTCAAGAGTAAGTTGAGCTGTCGAGATCGGTATCCCGGGACGTATTAAGAACAAACTTACCACTCATAAAGTTGTAGATGAGCGGATTGACGGCTGAGTTCGCGTAACACATGACGTGAGAGATGAGAGCGATGCAAGTCATGACGTCAGTCTGCTTCACGTCGTATGCCACCCTGAAACAAGTTACAATAATGAGCATATCCACAACACCATGATAGAGTTAAATTATTCCACAGGAAAACAAAATAATTGCGGCGTTCAATACTTAATTAGAAACCGTATTACGTTTACTTTGAATCACGGTTGAATTTTTTCCATATTTATTTCACAACAAATTAACATTGTGACTGTATTATAAAGATTACTCAACGAAATTAAACTTCTATCGCAATTATAGATTATCCATTATGAAATATTAATTACCGTGACATTTATACAAAGTCAGCCACGCATTTGGGCATTCTATTTTTATACATTTCAGTTTCTCCGCAACAAAAATATTTATCTTTGTGTGTTTTGCTTAGCTGCTCAAAAATTGATCATTTTATAAAAATCCCGTAATCTTGCATCAGTGATTAGGTCGTTCTTAGCGGTATCGAAATCCAAATTGAGATCCTCGGTCCAAATACCTCGTTCATCCATAAATCGTGTGGTTTTATAAAAAAATCCTCAGGATTATACATATGAGTATACCTCCAGCAACAATACTAGCGATTACAATAATAGATGAAATACTCCCCAGTTCATTTTCCATCCATAATTTCCATTTCCATGCAAATTAGTTTACGAAAACACTCATATTGAATTTATTGCGTTAATGGACTGCATAGCTTAAATATCGACAAATAATTCGAATTTATTTTCGTGTGCAACGCCGTTTTGCATTCCGTTCTTTACTTTGTTAGTGGGCGGATTTGAACAGTAGCGATAGTGAACAAAATGGGTATTAATATTCAAAATGTATTCAAGGGCTTTAGAGTCAACTCAACCGACTAAATGGACCATATTTTGTAATGATTTTTGTACCAAAACTATGTTCTATTTTCGTGTTTTTGTAAAATTTGTAAGAGTTTGGTAAACATTAAAATGAACTGATACATGTATATATTTATCAACTGTACTTAATTTACATAAAATATATGTAATTAATTGCATTGTTGTAAATAAATTATTTAATTGTTAATATAGAATATTTTGTAATCATTTTAAACTGTTAGGTTTTAATATGTTAATGACTGTCTTGCAGCCTTCATTAAGAAATAATTAAATTATCTAAGACTGATATAAGTCTAAAGGTTGATAATAACCGCTTGGCATCGATTGTAAAGCGAGGCATTAGAAATAAAAGAATTATCAATAGTAAACTCAATTTCTACAGTAGCTCCCGTTTATTGTGCTCGGTTTTCTCAGTGAATCTAAAGATACCAGAACAGGTTATCAACCTCAATCATATGAATATGTCACGTTGGTAGAAATATATTTTTACGAGTTCCCATATAAACAAATCGTGCCTTATTTCCCGTGTTCTATGGAACGTACAAATCATCCAATGCACAGGGGACTGGAGACGATTTCCGGCAGACTTTGAATGAAAAAAGGTATTTGTTGAGGCGAATATATCCAGCGTTTTCTCCCACATATCTCCCACTCGGTTGAGGATTTGGCAAAGTAGTTATCACCCATCATACTACCGCAATTGTACTGTCACAAAAAAATCTCCCATTCATCATGAGTTGGTACGATGAGAGTGATTTTTCGAACTTCTTTATGTTGAAGGGTGTTAAAAAGCTCTCGGCAAGTTACAACCTCAGAAGTTTACAAAACTTCACACTTTCCAAAAAACAATGGATGAGGGAATACATTGCAGACGAATTTTTCCCATCTTTTATTTGCTTGATTTATTCAATGTTCGTGTAACGGACTTCACAATTGATGATTTTTTTTGAGCCGGTACACTTTTCCATATTACTTAAGTACCAGATATACTTGTTGATTGTCTGTAAATCATCAATGTAAACGTTAGACGTCAGTGCCCTATTTAAAACTGAAGAGCCCTTACATTACAACATTTCACATGTTATTTTCTAAACGCAACGTGCAGATCAGAGTACGCAACCTTTTTATCAAACATCAAAATGAATGGGTTTATTTAGTAACCATCAGTACTTTATAATCTTATTCACGTGTTTGAACATATACTAGGCGCACGTCTCCACAATTTCATCTTTCCGTAGAGTCTTAACACATGGCTTCCGCTCGTTCGCGCGCATAAACCGCATCCTTCTCATGTGTTGATATATGAGCCACAACATTGCATGGCATCATTGATTCCGCGGAAACACCATGCTAAGGAAAGCGAATGGTACGATATTCTTTATAATATACGCGACTTTTACTAATTCACTTTTTGTCTCAGTGTTTAGCTGCAATTTTTAGTGGCACCTAATTTTAATGTCATGGAATTGAAACGCATGTAAAAGATTTGTATGTATATCTTAAAGCAAGGGCTATTATTAAAAGCAAAATTGTTACGGATTATGACGGTGCAACGGTGACTGCATTGTTCATCCGTGGCCAATTTCCTGTACATCAAGTTCCGATTTAAAAAAAACATTAAAATGATAACAATTCTCAAGCCATACAAATTGTAGTTGGTTCCCGATAGTTAAGAATAAATACCAGTTCAGCTCAGAAATATTCCCGATTTAATTGTAAATACATTTTTTCATTCCAAAAATATGATTAATTCTCTATAAGCCTTCAGTAGTCGAGAAACCCGTAGAAAAATTGTGGAAATAAATACGACAGTATAATTGATTGCGTTGTTTCACCGGCTGCGTGCAAATAAATTGAAAATACAAGCAGTCACCGTTCATTATATCGAACACAAAAGTCAACATATCATCAGACGTATATCGGATTACGGTCAGAAATAGCACGAATTATATCATCCATATATATGAAACATTTGCTTGTACGATGAAGTGTAAAATGCGGAATGACTTTATGGATTTGGTTTAAAAAATAGTCACCTATAAAGTTCATAATATAGCACTTCCGGGATTTAAAAACTGGCGCGCACCTTGTTACTGAAAAATGCGTTTTACGATTAAACATTACTTGCTATAACGGTGGAAGCAAATATCGTGAGGAAAGCTGGGCCCTAAGAGTTTACAAAAAAAAATTCTAAGGTGGCTCTCACCATTGCGGCCTATACACATCTATCAAAATTCTAGGTGAAGCTTTGTAACAGAAGCATTTCTATAAGTGACAAAAAATTTAGAACGTTAGAGCATAATATAAAATATATGGCCGCATTTGGTTCCGCTATTGACAAATGCAGAAGTCATAATGCTGT